>QYTT01094462.1:38400-52893 GCA_006980735.1 Dasypogon diadema
TAAAATGTGTAGTACTGGAATCAGTTATAAGCTGTTCAGTTGCAAATTCTGCATTGGAATTGGAAGCAATTATGTTATAATTAAGCCATCTACTTCCTTCCATAATATTTTCCTAGCATTCACATGGGAGCTTAGAGCTAGGTAGGAGAATGAAAATATTCTGTCAACAGAAGATATTTGTAACAGCTAGTTCAGCTCATTATAGCTTAGAAGATTGAGTTAGCTCAAATTCGAAGAAGCGCATTGCACTGAACTAGCTCAAATGTGAGCTGAGCTAGCTCAAATTTCTGAGCTGAAATGAGCTGAGCTAGCTCTTTTACAAACTTTGCCAGTACTAATTTTCCCTTAATGAATATTCAATTTTTTCCTCACCAATTTGTTTTATTTTCAATTCTATGTGCTATTTGATTTAGAACCATTTGAGCAGTCTGTTTACTCAATCGGAATCTGATATAAAAATGTATATCACTCGATGGGTTGAAATGATTTGGTCTCAAACGAATCACTCTTGTTCGAGTTGAATAAATAATAATAGAGACATATTCCTCATCATTTGAATCTTCAAAAGCCGAATTCATTTCATTAATTTAATTCATTTCATTAATTTTACAATTTGCACTACAAAATCTCTCGAGCAACGATTGATTGCATAGATTGCACGTCAGTTTAAACTATAGATAGCGTTAAACGAAGTTTAAACTTTAACTGAAAAATCGGGCATAAGAAAATTATGTAATGCCCAGCATGCTTTTATTATAGTGGGAGCATTTCTGATTATCTAAACCTTTTCCCGGTCTTCTAAATCTGACTTTAAGATGTTCAAAAGCATTTCCAACAACCCTACGACATCTTGATAGAGCGTAATTAAACTTCTTTTATTGAGGACTGTTATCTTCGCAGTATGGATATGGTTTTAAAAGTATGTTAGATAGCCTGACCGCACAGTCCCCTATAATTACTACAGGAACTGTTACCCCATTAATTTGAGTATTATTTTCTTTTCAGATTGCAGCAATCATATAGTATGCTTTCAAACTTGAAATCTCAAACAATTGAGAATCATGGCATATCGGCCTGGAGATCCAACATTCACATATGTGAAGCGATAACTAGTATTGCAACAAAGCAAAAAATTGCAACTTCATAATTGGAGTATGGAAACCTACTTATAATCTACCATCGCTAACGTATATAGTTTATATAATCTGCCCTGTCTTCTGGCTGTGATACTTCCATACATCCATCTGTAATATAATTAATATTGTAGAAAGTAAAATCACGTAGAAATTGAAGTTGTATTGATAATTGATACTAACCGACGGCTCCAATGCTTTGTGGAAAACCCATTCTTTCAAACCCACTTATACATTCCTCTATATATTCTTGGCTTAATGGGTCCCGGTTTAAGTATAGTGATTGTAACACTTTCCACACTTCTTTACAAAAGTCAAGGACGATTTCGCCTACGGCAATTCTTCCTATACCAAAGAGATTTGCTACAGATCTGTATTCAGAAGAGGATCCGAGATCATACAGAGCTACAGCAACACGTTTTCTTAATGTTATAGCTTGTCTATAATTCGTGTCTTGCTTTTGCATATTTTTTAAGTAGTCATATAAAGAACCAAAAATCGTTGGTGACATACGAAAATCATCTTTAAATTTCTTCGATCCATTGGCAGGCACCTCTTCCCAAAACTTACTGACTCGATTCTATTGATTATTTCATTATTGAATTTAGAAGCACTACTTCGAAAAACTTACTATACACCTATTAATTTTTTGATAAAATAAAATGCATAAAAGTAGATATTTTGCCTTCTTGCTGGAATTAATTGCTGCTTTTAAGTGCTGCTTACGATTATGTAAAATTTCGTATTTTTTCCTCTCGTATAAGAGGCCTGTTACAACAGCTTCATTTATTGTGCTTTGCAACATCAAAGATAGCTTTTTCACATCCATTTAATCTTCTTAATATTATTATCATATTTTACTTAAAAAATTCTCAACTGTCTGTTTATGACAAGCCAAATCAACAAACATTTGTGTGTCACCACCCCGATTTCATCAAATCAATTTAACGAAATCATGTGATTTCGGGTTCGGTGTGTCCATGGCATAAGAGACAATCGCTCGACTAATCATAATTTTCTTACGAACTACGGCTGATATACTATCTATGGCTGGAAGTTTACTGGAAAGGCGTTTTAATGACGAGTGAGGATAATTTTATTATATAAGTAATCGTCAATCTGAATGGAAAGTCAGTGGCATGCTACAATCTAGATTATTCAAACTAAGAGCGTAGAGCGTTCAAAGAAATTATTAAAATTCGACAAATGGTTAAAAAAATACAGCAATTACAAACATTTCAAATTGCTCTCCTGTAAAATTTACTTTAATGGATTTACAGCGACGATTAATTCTTGACGTCCCCGGATACGATTGTGAAGAGAGAGTTTAAAATCTTAGGATAGCGGATCCAATACTTAGGCTGATTACTTGATACCCTATATGATATAAATATAATTCATCTCATAGAACTCTTCTGTACAAAATTTTAGGGTGATAGGTTGTTTCCTTTTCGAATTTTGTTCAATAACCTGGAAATTCAATATGGCGGCCCGACCAAGGAGTGGGGGACATGGCTTATTTTTGTTTTTCTGACTTAGAATCTCATTAAACTCATCTGTACAACTTTTAAAGTGATAGGTTGCTTCCCTTTCGAATTATGTCCAATAATTCAAAAATTCAATATGGCGGCAAAACCAAGGAGTGGAGAACGCGGCCTATTTTCGTTTTTCCGACGTGGAGCCTCATAAAATACATCTATACAAAATTCCAAAATGATAGATTGCTTCTTCTTCGAATTATGTCCAATAACCCAAAAATCCAATATAGCGGACCGACCAAGGAGTGGGGGAATAGGAGAGATTTTCATTTTATTGGTTAAGCGTCCCATAAAACTGCTCCTTACTAAATTTGAGAACTATACGTTGTTCCCTATTTGAATTATGAACAATAATCCAAAAATTCAATATGGCGGCCTATTGAAGGAGTGGGGGGATCTGCCCCATTTTCGAACTTAGATCAGCAAATTTGCTGAAAGTAATATATACCAAATTTTATCCTTCTAGCTCAATTCATTCTCGAGTTATTGTGTAGACGGACGGACGGACGGATAGACGGACATGCTTAAATCGATTTTCTTTTACGTTCTGAGCATTTGTATATAATTCATTCTGCTCTAGAATTATTGGTTCTATGCGTTACAAACGTTGGATCAAATCTAATATACCCTATCTATCACATAGAGTATAAAAATTGCTTAATATTTTAATGGAATGTTTTTAAAATGAGGAGATTATGGCTTCTGGGATTGATGATTACAAACTTGAGATGCTATTTTAGTGCAATATGATGAATGCAATATGGAGGAAATCATTTTAAAACTTTCATAGATTGCATAATATACAGAGTACACTAAAGGTAAATGGGCGATGGAATATCTAGAAAAGTTAAAATTTAGGGAAAAAATGTTCTGGAAAATACTGGAGGGCAAAAAGTGACTTGGCTGTGTGTAATTCACTTATGGGCCAAAGCAAACTGCAAGGATCAAGGTAAAATAAGGTAATTAAAGC
Organism: Dasypogon diadema; assembly: GCA_006980735.1. Lineage (NCBI taxonomy): Eukaryota > Metazoa > Arthropoda > Insecta > Diptera > Asilidae > Dasypogon > Dasypogon diadema. The sequence goes on from QYTT01094462.1 coordinate 42,042, forward strand.
TGAAGGGCGCGTCCGCAATTTGTGGATAGTAGAAGGCCTGCAGACTTGAAGGTTTGCTGCGAATATGTAAGAATAAGTAGCCGCGGCCAATTAACTACAAACGCATTATTTTCTTTCTTTCCCTACGTCCAGGGTATAACATAATTGGTCTACTAAACCAATTAAAGCTTCTTTACTTGTTCTCTTCTTAACGTTTTTTCTTCTCTTATTCATCGCATCAAAGCGATAACACATCCTAAAATACATTTCTCTATAAGTTTCTTATGATTATTTAATGGATTTTGGCAGGCTTTCAACAAATAACTCAAAATGTTGTGTTACTGTGAGCTGCTAGAGGTAGGAGGTGATTTACACAAAATAATTAAATTTCCACAGATACGTTTTACACGGCCGTAAAAGTAGAAAATGTATGAATGTTGATTTGTACAATTTTAATTTTGAATGCTTCAAGTTGTGCATATGGCGTAGCGATTATCCTACATGTTGATAAGGGTTAAACATCTCGATTAAAATGACCAGCTATCGATCACTGCCATCTTCAGTACAGCATTAGACATTTATCTGTTGTTTTGTAAGATTAATGTTGTTAGTTAGTTAGATATCCGACAGGTTAAAAATTTACGAGCCTTCAACCTGGTTAGAATTGTTAAGATTGACTAGAATGGGTACAACAGCAGCATTACCACGGCTGCAATTAATAGTAAAAATTGAATTATTGATCATATATTGATCATGCAGAGATATACATGATCAACAAAAATTTTTTGGTGTCGTAAATCTCAAATAGTATCGGAACAGAAACGAAAAGGTTTTAAAGAACTTCTTTCAAGAAACAGTCCCCATGATATCGCTCATAAATGCCAGCGAACTGAGTGTTTTATATCCGTAATTAAAAAAATATTTAACGATCGTTTTGTGATGATCAGCGAAACGTAGCTCATTTGTCATATAAAATCTAGATAAAAAATTATACTTCGCCTTAAGAAGAGATTGGTTAAGATGGAAAGTTCTGTCTCGTTATGCGCACACCTTACGTCCCAGAAGGATATTTATTACAGCAGTAAATTTGGGTTAAAAACGTACATCTTGTGGAACTTAATTAGGTACATTACTTTTATTCCTAACTACATGCAGGTAATTGTATAAACTTAAATAAAGACAAAATCGAGGACTAATGAATAACCAGTAAATTACCTTCCTTTCGTCCTTATCTTTAGTTTCGCATTTAACAGACGTTATTATTCTTTATGCTTCGTTATAGACAAATACTTTTAATTAGCTTGGTTAGTTTTATTAATTAACAATATAAATTTCTGAAAATTTATCCGCTATTTAACAAGGGTTTTATTTTTTTGTAATTGATTTGTTTTTTGACTATAAGAGTTTGCGTATACAATCCATTTGTTCTGCATGCAGCTGTAGATTACTTACCCTCCCAACAATCAAAGGCAGCCAAAACCCATAACTACATACCTAATTTGAAATACATTGCTACCTGTCAATTCATGTCAAGGGTAGCGCATATTTGGTAGAAACTCATTAATAATAAAGTGATTTTCATTACAAATTGCAAATCACTGGAGGACATATATACAAATTGTATTCCAGGAAGTTGTTGAATAATTCAAGAAATATCTATGCGTATGTAGAAAATACCTCACTGGAGTATATAATTATAAAGTTATGAAAAGTTTACACAATTTTTTTTTAGTTTTTTGTGTATGAAGCCTATTTTTATGTTGATTATGATGATTATTTATTATTTTTGTTATTAATTTGATCACAAAATTGAGAGTAATTTATGAGTTAAACTAAACCACGTAAAATAGGCCTCCTTTTAAAGGTTTTTAAGAGAATTTTCGATCTACTTTCTGCCTAGTAATTAATATCATTAAAAATAATATTTCCGCAATGAACATTCTGTCAATTTCAATTACTTTTCCCGATTGTTTCTTACAAAATTATTTACTTATTTCACTTTAGTTTATTTTGCACTAATGAAATTAATACAATTAAGTAATTGCATGGGCACATTGACCAGTTTAAAATATTTTATCGCGGAAATTCATGGCACCCGAATATTTACATACACTTTTTCTTTCTCGAGATAATCCATCCCGGAACCGACCTCAAAGAAAATTCGCGAAACAATAAGAAAGGGATAAATTTTTGCCGATTGCATATTATTAATTTTCTGTTATACTAAGGGCTGATTCCAATCCAAGTCTACGTCTTCGTCTTCGTCTCGTTATAACAATTTGTGACGTCAGACCGAGACAATTTGGAGCTTGGCTAGTTTGTAAACGCTTCGTCAAGTTAACCTTTGAGTTGACTTCATACAAATTTGGATAGGTTTTATTTAAGAAAACCCATATTATTTTATATTATTTTTGATTTACTATAAGCTAATAGCCTTTAATATTAAAATCAAATGATTTGAAGCAAAAATAATGTGTAATTTCCATCAATTTCTGCCTAATAGGCACATTATTCTTAACCATAGGAAGATGAACGAAATGTTAAAAATCAAGCCCAACTGGAACGAGCATGCTTGATGCTCGTCTCGGTCTGACGTCACAAATTGTTATAACGAGACGAAGACGAAGACGTAGACTTGGATTGGAATCGGCCCTAAGGACGATCTTCTTTTGGGAATTTCACTATTTTTAAGAAAACGAACAAGATGGAAAAGTTTTGTGAAGGAAACCCTACCTTAAATACTTAAAGGTCTTATTAACCTTCATAAAAAAAATATTTCACCAAGCCAACGTAACGTCACAGGATGGTATAGTATGGAACCATCACTCGATCTGACTCCTACGGATTTTTTTTTTGTTTGGTGCACCATGAACGAATACTTCTGTTCTGCAAAAAATGACATGATGGAAGCTAAAGATATTGTAGTCACCATTGATCTGCCAAGAAGCATTGAACAGCCCAATATGGAAGGCACAAAGGGCAATTATTATAGTTCTAGCTATTTTGAAAGCAGTTAAGTTTAATAATTATTTAAATAAAGTACTAAAAGGGCATGCTTTTTATTTCACTTTCGCTGTTCATAATTCGACCTCTTTTTTTATTGTTCCGGAAATCCCCTTTGTTATTGTTCATAGAAAGATTATCTCAAAAACGAAAAGGGTTAGGTGGATATGAAATTAAAGGGAAACTTATAAGAATTCCAAATTTACATGTTAATGACAGCGATTTTTTTGGGGAAATTTGCATATTTATGTGAAAAAAGGGTAAAAAAAATTCCGCAATTTTGACTTTGAAAATTCGTAGCTTCTAAAAGAATAAGAGGTGCAGAATGAGTAAGCACTGTAAGTGTTCTGTAAGATATGGCATTAGACTCATAGACGCATCTTGTTTAGTATACGCCCTTTATTATAAAATGCAACCAAAAAACACTTAAGTGCCGTTATCTCGGAAAGTGTTAGAATTGCCGCCCACCGTTATACAATTTTTTGTTTGCCCCTTCTAGAGCTATCACTGGACGCCCGCTGGGTCTTTAACTGGAATATCCTTGTCTTTAACTGGAATATAACGGCTTGGTAATGTCAGTATAAAGTTGAGGCACGCACTGTTGGCTGTTATGCGCAAATTGCGTCCGCATTGTGGTATTTAGCAACTTATGCTTAGAAGTAAGAAGAGGTAGCATGTATTCGGAGTATCTTCTAGATGCAGCTTCAGAATAGTGGTCTGATAAAGATTAATTATAGAGATGAAATACGATTAGTTATATAAGAAACAATGTTCGAAACATAAATAAAGGTTAAAAATGTGATTAAACGACATTCATGCTGGAAAATTGTTTCGTTTCAGCCCGTTTACCTTCATAGCTTAACCCATTAAAACGGAACTCCACAAGAAATATATTTTCCACCGTGTCACTTTAAAAATGTTATTTTAGTAAAGCTACAACTCAATAAAAGAAAATAAGGAGATAACTTTCACATGTACGTGAAGCCAAATTTATATGGATAGTTGTACCCCTACTTTCCTAATCTTGTACCCATGAATAATTAAATCTCAAACCCAATATATTGCGATTTTCATCGACTCACTGATTTGCTATAAATCTCTTGAAACAAGAAAAGAGTTAAAGTTATAACTACCCTAGATGTAGAGAAGAAAAGAAAATAATGCATTTGTAGTTAGTTGTCTGCCACTACTTATTCCTACATATTCCCAGCAGACCCTCAAATCTGCAGGCCATCCTACTATCCGCAAACTGTGGACGCAGCCTTTAGCTTTAATTACCTTATTTTACCTTGATCCCTTTAGTTCGCTTCGGCCCATAACTGAATCACCTACTCGGATGTAAAACTTTACGTTCTTTCAATTTTCGATGTGAAAAATGACGTACCACTTAAAAAAATTAAGTTGACCTGTAAGTGATCTTTAATTTTGGCCCTGAACCAAGTCCCTTTTCTTGCCCTCCAATATTTTCCAAAACATTTTTTTCCTAAATCTTATCTTTTCTAGATATTCCATCGCCCATTTAAAATGATATCCTCCATATTGCATTCATCATATTGAACTAAAGTAGGATGTCAAGTTCGTAATCATCAATCCCAAAACTCATAAGCTTCTCATCTTATGAACATTCCATTAAAATAATAAGCAATTTCCTCAGTCATATTGGATCCGCCATGCTAAATTTTTAAACTCTCTCTTCACAATCGTACTCAGGGACCTCAAAAATAAATCGTCGCTGTAAATCAGAACTACTGTAAATCCATTAAAGTAAATTTTCCAGGAGAGCAATTGTAATGTTTGTATTTGCTGCATTTTTTAACCCATTGTCGAATTTTAATAATTTCTTTGAATTTTAACATGAAATTTCTTTTGTTATTTTTAAATTTTTATGGCTTTAAGAAAACAGCCCTCGTATAAAACTTGCCTAAATGGACTTACAATAGCTCTGGTTTACAGCGGTAATATACATAAGTGTTGTCAGCTCTATCCGTACAACCCTCAGAAATGTGTTCACCATATTGGTTCCGTCGTCTTGAATTCATAAAAGCTGATGTTATATTCATAAACAACAATTCCAAAATCCATTATATTTGCTATTTCATGACATTTAGAAAATCTAGATCCGTGATTTTGAATTTAAGAATTCCGACTCAACGTTCGAAATTAGCAACTTGGGAACCCTTTATAAGCGTATTTTCATGGCGATTTCCCACCGTATTTGATCCGCCATTTTGAATTCTTAGGAGTAAGTGGTCTCGTTTTAGAAGGAAAATATCTATTTTTTATTTGATATGGCAACCCTATGAAGGAGTTGTCCAGATTGACCCATTTACGAACTTGAACTTTAAATTTCAATAAGGTAAAGTCTCTAGCGTAAGGCGTTCTCGATATAACACTTGGACGGACAGGCGCAGGGACAAATGTACAGACGGACACCCATTAAACGATTTCATTTCTTTTCCCGTCAATGGCAATGTAGTTTATTTCTGTATATCATAAATATTTTTATGCCTTACATACGTTTACTTAAACTTATAATACTGTGTATCTAGGGTACAAAAGTATTTCTATTTGTTTCTTTGCATTATTTTTATGGTCAGTATAGAACGTGCCGCGAAAATCAACTCGATTTGAAACCTCGGTCTCTGATAGACATCAAAGTTAAGTAATTTCCGCGGTTTTCAAGTGCCAGTGTATTAATGTTTGTTTTCATGATTTTACCTTTAATTCTGGCTTAGTCTAATCTATGGTTATTAAGAAGGCGCATACAATCCAGATATGTAAGAGCTAGAGTTTACTATGTATATGTATATCATGACAGATAATTCACTTCAGGTCAATTCAATATTAGAATAGTAGCTGAGTTCAATTGGGCTATGTAAACTACTCAGGATTACTTTCCGAATGGTACGCAAGCTTGTTTTGTTAGGAGCAAAACATATCGACTCGCTAGCAAGAGCTTGAGTAGTTGCGAGTAAATAGAAGTAGGTACTTGGGATTTACACAGCTTAATGCAACGCAACTACTATTGTACGTCCATAGTTGGGAAGACGACATTGGGCTGTTGTGCAAAAACCATGTCTATTATATGGTTCCTTGCTTGGACTAGAAACCAGCCTCATGGAGTAGAAGCACTAGCCGTTTTTTTGGACCACTGTCATTGTGATACCACTGTCATTGTGTGCCGTCACTGACATAGCCCTTTGATTTAACATGCTTTATGATTTTTCTAATTTTTTAATTGCCTTGTAGGATTTCATAAGCTGTCATTCGGAGAACTTATCGTCATTCACGATTACACCAGAAGCCAATTTTAACGTTGCAACTCTAAAGGAGTACAAGGATAACAAAATCATTGCTTCTTTCTAAACTTATTTGTGCCAACACCAGGACATAAAACAACATATGACTGAAGTTATAAATTTCTTAAAATTAAATTCTCTGCAGCACAATTGACTGCCGCACACACAATATTTAAAAGGGGGGGGGCATCCCACAAATGCCGACTGTTAGTCCTAAACGACACCCTGCTACGGAGCTCCGTAGAGTCAATATTAAAATTTAAGAGCTGGTGAACAAGAATTATATCGGCCACTCTACGCCGCGGTTCCAAGGAAGCCACACCAAAAAGCTTAAGCCGCTCGCGATACGGCGAAAGAATCAAGCGGTCGTTCCAAGGGAGATCCCTCCTAAGCGTAAATCTAATAAACCTGTGTTGGACAAATTCAATACAAATTCATGTTCAAGAAGCGGTCGGACGAATGAGATATAATGTTAAGGTTACCCAAGGGCTAGAGAATTCCCTGGACCAGCGTTTAATGAAACCCATCATCAAATTTACCCTAGAAGCAGCATAATTAACATGGGAGACAAAATCAAGCTTGAAGTCAAACTTCACGCCAAGGTCCTTAACAGGCTGAACGCGAGGCATACACACATTATGCAAATGTATAGTCAAAAGTAATAGAATTTCTCTTTCTAAAGAACGGCATGACCTCACATTTTTCTATATTGAGCTTCAAGGCATTTTGCACGCACCAAGAATAGAATATATTTAAGTCCTCCTGAAGAGAAGCGCAATCAGCGATATTGCTGATAAAGGAGAAAATCTTTATATTGTCAGCATAAATTAATACCTTGAAATGCTTCAAAAGCTGCACTACATCGTCAATTGAAAGGGTAAAAATAAGAAGGCCAAGGTGACTACCCTGAGGCACCCCAGATATGGCCTCTATGACCCTCGACCGAGAACCACGAAAAAGCACCTGGCAGGATCTATCAAACAGATACGAGTGAATCCATTCCAAGAGTAAGGTAGGAAACCCTAGTTTACGCAATTTGAGCATAATGACAGAATGTGACAATTTATCAAAAGCTTTACTGAAATCTCTGTAAATACAGTCAATTTGTAGATTATTAGCAAAACCGGTAATTGTGCGGGAAGTAAAATCAAGTAGGTTTGCGGTAGTTGACTTACCCGTTACAAAAACATGCTTCTAATTTCCTATCGCTCTTCTGAAGCAATCGAGACTGTATAGCATGTTCCAGGTTCGTACGTTTCTTCACGTTTACTAACACGTTGCTCGTCAATACACCAACTCCAGTTCAGCAGTGCCTATAGGACTTTCTTGCTAGATACTTTTCGAACAACTTATCATATAATTTTATAACTCGGGAAAAACCTTAACTTTTCCAATTAATGTACTTAACGATTGCTCATATTCTCTTATTCTTTTGCTTTTTCACCTCCACGCTTTCCAAACCCGTGCACTTCTCCACTCTTCGACTTCTTCTTCCGCTCGTCCACCCACTATTCGCTTCTCCAATTATGGCGACTTTATTAAAAAATTGGACTTACTGGGCTAGATCTACATCGGTTGGCGTGGGTTTGAATATGAATCCGTTACATAGATCAATATCTACACCTTTTAATGTAACGTAGGCTTGACCGCCTTACAATATTTCATATAACTTATATCCTCCTGCACACTTAATTAGGGTTTAGCGAAAGAACACTAATTATTTTCATTTATCTTTTTACATAAACGACTACTAGTACAATTTTAAAAGCTGCAGAATTACTCAAGATATGTAAATGATTTTAGAATTCTATACTTCGTATAACTACTTTCCTTTTCACAAGCTATGCCTAGGAGAGAGCTCGACCTTCCGACCCATTCAAGCCATTACCTCAACTATAGAAGGTTTTTAGGTAGTTGAGTACTTGTTTGTTTTGATTAGATTCGTTATGACTGCTACGATTATCTTCATAAGAAATTCTTAATAAATTATTTTCTCGTTTCAAATACCTGTTCTACTGTTTTAAAAATCGCTATTCGCAACAATGGGCAATTTATTGCAATTGGTGATATACATGCACAACTCTATTATCATAACTTTTGTGGCGTTAAACTCATAATTATTAGCACTTCGACCCTTTTCCGCACGTCTAAATGAGATAGTGCTACTACGATTATATCCAGAATACAAGTTATATTTTCTGAGCACCCATATCTCAATTCTCAACCATAAAATATTTCGTTATCATTAGTTAAAGAGAGTTCTCTTCTCAAAGAATATTTTATCTTAACAGTTGCTCATTTCCTAAACTTATAGATAAGGAAACTTTTCCATTACAGCACTGAACGGATTTCTAAGTGGTTTCGAACAGATCCATTAATCTCAAGCGTCAACAGACCCAGACTTATTTTACCCTCTGTCATAATTCTTTTGTGTAAATAGACCCAAATCCTCTTATGCATACCGCGCCAACATGAAAATGTTTTATTCTTTTGTAACCTTGTCACAATTAATAATACGAAGAGGAAACAATAAATTTTGGACGTTGCAGTGTTAAATAAATTCTCCTAAGCTAACTTAATAATTTCCTTCTGATTCGTTTAATATGGATTCAGGAATTGTGAGAGAAGGGAGAATTTACTACAAAAGATGTAATTATGCGTGGGAAAGCATATTTTGAATGTATTTCCCTTAAAATGGTATCTGAATTGAGATCGCTCCTCCTTTGTTTTCTTTAAGCATATAATTAATTTAGAAGTAAGTCACTGATTTATACTCGCTTCGAACGCTTCTTTAAAAATCCACAATTTGTAGATTATTTTTGAAAGTACATATTTTGTTGAAATGCCACATGCTTAAGTTGTGTGCTCAATAAAACATCTCCAACCTGAAAATCGTTCAATTCCAGCCTTTGTTTTATAAACAACAATTATTTTAATTGTTTAACAAGACGGGAGAAATTATAAGTTCTTTGCCCTGAAAAATTTCAATTTCAATTTATTCAAAAAAGTAACCATTGTACACGTAATATAAAGTCTTTTCATTATATACAAGAACAAATACAATAATAAACTATGTGGCATAAAAAGGGATCAAACGATATACTTAAAAAAAGGAAAAATATGTCGAATCCTGAGAATTTCAGATAAAGTAATATTGTGTGTAAACAAAACAGTTGAGGAAATTAATAACTTGAAATAAGTTCAAAGTAAGTAAATTACGAAGCAGAGGTTGAAAAGTTAAAGATACTATTTTTGATTGAGTTGAGTGTGTTGGACCGAACCGAGAGCTTAATCGAAAATGGCAGGCTATTCCAAATTTTAACAACATGGCAGAAGAGCAGGCGTTAATTACATCGTGGCAAAATAATATTGTACGTCCTACTGGATCTAGCAAAATCTAGGAGTTCGAAAATATAACTTGGGCAATGATACTTGATAATTTTGGCTAATAACATGACAGAACGAAAATCAAAACACTTAAAATGCTGCACCCCAAGATTGAATTAGTAAATTGTGAAACATGGTCGTATCTGCGGAGGTTATATACATACCTGATTACAGAGTTAAAGGCGATTTCAAGCTTTCTCCCATTACTGTAATCTAGTTTACCAAAAATTTCGCAGCCATATGTTATGACAGGTATTAGCAAAGATCGAACCAAGAGTAATCGCATTGGCATCGATATGAATTTACTTGAAATCCAAAAAGAATGTAAACCACTATATACTTTGCTAATTACAGATCTGATGTGATCTTCCCATGTAAATGTGTTGTCGAATACGACCCTTTTAAGTTTCCCACAAAGAAGCCGATGATTAACATTGTCAAACACTTTAGAGAAGTCTAAGAGAACTAAATCTGTTAATTCATTCTTATCAATTGCAGAAGAAATATCATTACTAATTTTTAAAAGTGCTGTAGTGCAGCTGTACCCAGATCTAAAGCCCGATTGATGATGGCGTAGAAGACAATTACAGTGCAAGAAATGAGAAATTTGTAAATGCATAATTTTCTCAATAGCTTTGGAAAGAAATGGCAAAATACTGATTGGACGGTATTCATTGCAGTGAGGGTTGCTATTTTTAGGCAATGGTATAATTTTTGATTTCTTCCAGGTATTATTGTATTGTATAGTATTGTAGATATGCGTCAATGCTGGGGTAATATAAGGAATAATAAATTTAATAATTCTGGGATTCAGATTGTCCACTCAAGTAGCACCGGACTTAATGATGTTTAATACAACACTAAGCTCCTCTGTTGATACCCTAAGGAAGCTGAATGATGAAGCACTAGAAGTATCACTCTCACTTTCACAATTATTCGGATTAAATTCAATATCACTATCTGTTGACGAAGCTATTATTTAGAGTGTTAGGATTGGTCGTACAATTAATTTTTCCAACAACACCAATTCCACACTTCCGCAAGTTTTTCCAGATGACTTTGGTGGGAAGCTTGGTGTTAAGAACAGATGAATAATAGCGTTTCTTAGCGCCGCAGATTGCAGATGTAACTCGATTTCGCAGATGCTTGCAATCTTCATAGAATACCTGAAGCCTAAAGCGTTT
>QYTT01094464.1:4582-25039 GCA_006980735.1 Dasypogon diadema
TCCTCGCAAACTATTATTCAAAAATTAACTTTTTGAAATAGTGTTTTTTCTTTTGTTATTGTTTATTAATGTATGGTACGATGGACCCTCCTCCTCCATGTAAGAGGTTAAATTTCAAAAACTGACTCTCCTTCCGTTTTGAGCTGGATACGCCCTTACTTTAGTAGTCGTTATTACAGTGACGCATCTTTGTGATAATTATTTAATCTTTGATCATGTCATGATAATATCGTGGCAAAGTAGCACGATATATCGATTAATTATCGACACGCGTATCATATCGAGCATCACTAACTGCAGGTACTTAATTGCACATTCTAAGTGGCTTCATATAAAGGATTTAGCAATCCTACTACACTAGCTTTTAATCTAATCAAGAAATTTAGTTTCTACCAGCAGCTGTAATAGTTAACTGAAAACTAGATCACTTCCTTCAAATTAAATCTGCAAGCGGTGGGAGAGTAATTATTATCAAAGCAAAATATATCAAACGAACGGAGAACAAGTGTAAAAATTCCACCTCCCACCAGTTGTTTGTTGTCATTCCGATTTTGACTGGACTGACTCATAGCAGCAGCGACTGCGACAGAGTGACGAAAAGTTCATTGCACATGATCATCGATGCAAGGCTGCAGAATGCAAATTCTGTAGAAAATCTAAATAGAAACCGAAAAAACGACACTAGACGGACTGCTAGGAAGCAGAATGGAGAGAACAATAACAATGCATAGTTGTGTAGTGTACTGATAAATATGTGTGGAATGAGAATCATTTTTATCATATTTTGTGTGGGACTAAATTCCGATAAGCATTTCTCTTCCAATATCTAGACTAAATTGCATCCTGTCCTCTCGAGCGTTAACTGAGAGAAAAGTTTAGCAAGTTTTAAAATTCAAATGTAAAACAAAAAGGGATTGTTGAATTATCTAACCTTGTTGAATTTTGTTTATAATTAGAACTCGCTTGATGACTTGTCTGTCAAACACAAGTAAGATAAATCAAATGTGTGAAGTATCTGCACACGGTTGACATTTGCTCTCAAAATGCACTACTGGCAACACCAAGCTTTCTTCACGAACCAAGCAAAAATTCACCAAAATTCCGTTGTATCAAACAATCTTGTCCCGAAGTGATGTACTAATTTCCATAACACGTTTAATACACTCCAATTACTTGCAAAACAACTTTTGTTTCACTTTAGAATTCCTGACAGTTGAGAAAAAGCAACACTTCCCCTACTGGAAACACACAAACACACCGCCAATGTACACACAGTGAAAAACAGCCACTGACTGCCAACTACAGGTACAGACAGCAACCACTGCAACTTCTCACTAGCTGTGGAATGCGTGTTTTGTATCCGCCACACGTCAAATCCGCAATTCGTCACAGTACACTTCACGAGGAGGATATACGATCACTTTCACCACAGCTTCATTCCTGTCCTCCTTATCTGATTTCCAATTTTATTCGAAATTGTTAAATAAAAACTCTGCACATAATACACCCACGGCGACTTCCATGACAAAACACTAGAACCGTCATCGAACTTTTCTCACATGGATGGAGGAGTGAAGTGAGAAACAATTAATTGAAAATCTCGTTGGCTGAAATGATACGAAAAATAAAAACCCACTTTTCATAACTGATTAAAATACTTTTGAAGTTTATTTCAAGCGATGAAAGCGACAAGCGTGTCAGATAAATTTCAAAGTTAAGCTAAATTGGGCAATTGGCAGATACGATAACCTGGCAACACGGTATGTTATTAGGCAATTTTTGACATAAGATAGAAATTTCTAATTACGCTTATTTCTGGTAGGACGGGAGGTTAGTTCTAGCTGTTTTCATAAATTAGTTATAGTAACACAATTCCTTTGCAGGTTTAGAGATGTTTTCATTTTTTAGTAGGAAGAAGAACAGCCCTGATCCCGCAGAAGAAGTGGACCCAATACCTGGACCAAATGCAGAATCCGAAGGCAATGACTTCATTTTCGTGGAAAGAAAGAATCAACAACCAGCTGCAACAAATTCCCTGTATCCCTCCATGCCCGGAATGCCTTATCCTCCGGTCCCGCATAATTTAAACAGTTCAGCAAAGAATTCGCCGCATCCAATTAATTACTTGGAGGGAATACCATTTCAACTAGCTTCCGAACTTTGTCAAGAGGACACTTTAGAAATTGTTCAACTGGAGGTGGATGGGATTCTTGCTCTAATGACGAAACGCCTCCAGTTTGATCAAGCGGACTATGACTTTGCCCTTGAAAGGGAAGTTTCTGCGCAGTAGTAAAATATAACTGAAGGTAGTTTGCTGTATATGATCTAGTGTTGTTAACATTTCCTTGTTAAGCTTAAATGTAAGTAATCTGAACAAAGTATACACTTAAAAATGCGGTTGTTTTGCTTTTTGTGTCAGTTTAGATCCCAGCAGGTGATTTGGCCACTGCTTCACCTACGTTCGTGTATGGAAAGCACCAGTTCACAAAAAGAGAAATGTAGAATAATTAAGAGAACTGTAATGAAAGAAAGCAAGCAAGTAATGAAGGAGGTAGAATTTGAAACCCAAACCATTAAGGACAGTAAAGAAATAGCCAACAGGCTGATTCGGTATTTTATTGACAGTGTAAATAAGATAAACCAAGAAATTCCACAGATAGACTACAATCAAGTTTTGCAACAGTGTAGTCGATTTAGGTTTAAACTAATAGATAAACATACTATTAAAGCAAAATGTAAGGAAATGAATAATAAAAAGGATTATAATGGGATTAATACGAAAATTATACTAGATAACTGGAACAACATTGGGGAGCACCTGGGAAGAATTATACATAAAAGCTTATTCCAAAGAGTTTATCCCGAGACGTGGAAGGAGTCGCTAGTAATTCTAGTACCTAAAGTAAACAACGCAAGGAAATGTGATGAACTAAAGCCAATCAATATGCAGAGATACAGATTAAGAGGAGCGGAAGAAACATTAAGATTACCTAACAGAAGAACTAGAAGGGCACAAAATGCACTTTTCTGCAAGGGATTGCAATTATTTAATGAATTACCTAATCCTCCCATGCAAGGAAGCAATAAAAAGACACTTGCAAGATATTTTACCATGCAGAATATTAGCTGCGTTCTTTTGGCAGCAGAGTACAGAGTTGTCATACATTAACTGGGTTAAATTAACTCGGTTATTTAATCGAGTTAAAAAGCTCACTGTGTTTATTTAAGTCTTCTACGGGAAAATATATGGCACTTATTCAAAACTTTTGTGTTTAAAAATTTGCACATCATAGCAGTTAAAACAAACACAAATGTGGGTAAAACTGACATCAAGATAAATTTCAAGTTAATAACGGCCTTTACTTCTCTCGGAATTGCTTAAAAAAGAAAAATAGAAGAAGACGAACTAATTCTATACTCCATGGATTCCAACCGTTCTTTTGAGCTTTCATAACTCCGTTGGCCAAAAGAACACAGCTAATGAAATGAAAAAAGTTCCAATAAATCCATGTATTGCATACTTATCGGTGGTAAACACCGAACTTAACACCAAAGTTACCCAAAGTAATGAACACAACCCCGAACTGATGCGGATCAGTGTTGCCATTATAAAACTTCAAGAAAAGCTCGATGAAACTCCATATAAGGAGAGTAATCCCAACCGCCGAAGCGATATTTTGCTTTCCGCTCGATCTGGCCTCCCTGCTCCGCCGTCGTCACCCTCGCCGTCTCCCGTATATTGAATTTGGATTTCTTGGTTGCGTGTTTTTGTCTGTTCGGATTTTCGTGTTTGGGGACAAATTACAGGTCCTTCTGTGTCCGTTCTCGATGGAAGAAGGAATTTTTGAATTCCAGGTTACTGAAACCATTCGATAAATACATGGGGAAACTTTGATCGAAACCGTTCGATAAATACATATAGGGAAATTTTGATAGAACGGCTAAAGACCGCTGAAAACCAGCGGGAAGGACAAATCTCATAATCGGAGAAAAAGGATTTAAACAGGAAAAAGAAGGTAGTAAGAGGAGATCATGCCAAAATGCATGAAATCATAAAGCCTAAAGACAATGGTTTCCTATAAATAAGCCGGAAAAACGGTTCACAAAGAACCTCAAATGACAAGAACAATGGAGTTTGCTTAAAATAATTTGGACCAACGGAACAGCGGATAACTGTTTCAAATGATAGAAATTCTTACGACGCCTAGCACGTGGTGGAGTATAATTTCAAATTAAAATACGAGACAAAAAATAATAAAAGATCTTTTAATACATGAATGTATGTGTAATGATCCTGAGAGACGTGAAATTAAGTGAAAAAACTTTTGACGAGGTCAGCACGTGGCGGAAACTAACAGAACTTGGTACATTATAATTAAGTGAAATATAAATTTTGTGAATAGACTGTCCAAAGGTTGGAGACACCCCGCGAGAACAATAAGTGTGGAGGAAAGTGAACCTGCTGGTCATACATAACCTATAACCCGAAACTACAGAATATTTTGGGGAAATTACTAAGAACCTCTGGCGTATAGTGGAAACGCTGAGCCATTAATTCGGGTGCGACCTTCCGGAGTCCCCAGTGCGGGAAAATCGGAGCCGACCTAGACGGAAAAAAAACTCCATATAAAAAAAGTGGCTGAAATACGTAACCGGGAACTTTCTTTGTATAATTAATATATAGATTATATAAGGTGTTTTGGTTTGAGATGCTAATCCTTTAAGGGGTCATTCCCTGGCTCATTCTGAGGAAAAATCGTATAGGAGATAGGATCCATTTGCCATCCCCACTGCAATATGGTGTCTTAAAGTTATTGTGTCTGGATTGGTACCTACAAGTGCATATTAAATCATGGCTTCGGAACTATTGGAAGTACGGAAACTTAATGAGTCTTGTTTTACGGGTAATTGATCACACTTTTATAGGTGTTTCCACTCCACAATCACTGCCAATAAATTTTATCAAATATTGCATTTTCCTCGGAAATTTCCGTATGGTTCATAGTCTTTCCACATGGATCAATAGAAAACAGCTTTTCACTCATCCCACTTCCCCACAAATTCATATATGTTTAGTAATACATATTTTATTATCTGTAAAACCGTTACATGTTATGAGATTGTAGCAAAAATGACAAATAAATACATTTAAACGGGTCATCAAGCCACACAATACGCTACAGAGCATTAAATCAGAACCCGGATACATTCGATGGTGGGATGCTGCTCGTGGACGAAACGAAAGAAATTCAAGATCTTGAAGGTATTTAACATTAAAAATAGACTGTTAATAGAGCTAAAAGTATTGGATACCTCTTCCCTTATATTCATAATATTTGCCGGATTGATGAAAAAGCACGAGGAATATTCATTTTTGAAATCATTGATCACATTGGAAAAACATAAGCATTCAAATACTTAATAAAGCAAAAGTAATTGACATGATGGATTTTGAACTGATAATTTTGCCTCATGTGATTTGTAATAATTTCCTCGTGAAAGTATTTAAGAAAATTTGTGACTACTCGATGTAATCTGTGCCAAGCAAGTCGATCGGCACACTGATCAAGTTGACTTGCTGTGATCGAAAGACTTTCTTTCCACCTAGAAAGAAATTTTCTATTCATATGGACTTTTTCTAGTGTTTTTCATTCAGTTTAAATATTTATGCCCACCAAGTTCCTCCATCTTGTGTTCAAGTTTTTTTATTTGCCTCCTCCTCATCCATTTTCTATTCTGTTTCGTCTTGAGTTCCAATTGATTTCGGAGCATCTTCAGAGTCAACCAAGGGTTGGTATAAGTGAAGAGCATGTCACTGATTTAGCCATATTTTAACCTTTCTTTTTGTGATTTCAAATACGTAAATTAATACGTTGTAAATATTGCGACTGCTTCAATGTATTTTAACCTTTCTTTTTGTGATTTCAAATACGTAAATTATATTTGCTGAAATCATTCACATTTTTTATTTCATCGGGCAATCTTTCTAGCTTCCTGTTAGTCCTTGAATACGAGAGTCGTGAATGTGGCCTATTTCTTTTTTTATGAATGTGTGTTTTTCTGTTCTTTGTTAGTATTATGTTTCTCTTAATCATTCAATTCCTTACTTTATATATAATTTTAGCTTTTTCCTCGAAAATCAATTATTTCAAACTCAAAAAGTTAGTGGGTTCGTATAGCACAAGTGTAGGAGTAAATCTGTTTAAATAACATATTGATTTTATTGATTTTATTGTGAATTATTAATGACAGTATGAATGCATTATAGATCAGTATTTTCGTTTGGTTATTGAAGTAAGCTCTTCTCCGCATGATTTCCATTAACGGTGCATTTTTTTCCATGTGTAATTAATGTGCTGATTCCAACTCATTTCATCATCATAAATATTTTATTGAATACTGTATTGAATTTTTTCCACCGTTGTCGGTTATGTGTCGAAAAGGAAGGTCGACATTTCGAAAACCTTTTGTAATTTTTCACAATAAAATAATTATTTTTATTTAATTCTCACTTTTACTTATTTTTACTTCACAATTAAAATTGTTAAATTTTACACTTAGTACAATCTGAATCGAAATTTAAGTATGATGCCGTTGAGATAACTTGATAAAATTTGCACCAAGTAAAGTTGATGAACTAAGGAAGTTTTTAACTAGTTTTAAAAAAAAAATTATGGAACTTTTTTCTTAAAATTGCCATGGAACATTCAAGTTAGTTTTTGTTTTGGTAAAAGAAAAAATTCATCATTATTTTTTGAGACAACGGTGAAGTGTATTGAAATAAATGTTTTTAAATACAACAGGTGCACTGTTCAGCTATTTCAAGAAAAAAAATCAAGTACCTATCTCACTTACTTCGATCGCTATGACCAAAAATCCCTTACAACACGTAATTGGCGAAAAATTTCGAAAATTTGTAATAACTTGAAAACTAACAAAAATCATAGAACATACATGGGGGTGATTTGGGTTCCCCGGAGACGCTCTACCTCCACGCTTCCGATTATCACTTATTTTTGGGACACCCTGTATACTAAAAGAAGATAACCAGCTAGTATATGACAAATTGCCAGCTCTTGCAAATGCGTTAGAATGTTGTTTCCCACAATATTGTTATGTAGAATTACCCTCTACATGTATGATAAAAGCACATGTGAACTACCTTGAATATCGTTAGAAATAAATACTCTATGGTACACCGCGAAATGTACATCGTTACTCTGGATTCCACTAAACAATTTTCCGTTCATTTCACATATCACCTCCAGGTAGTCATCAAGGCGAAATTTGTTAAATGAAAACCTTAGAACATGTAACATTTATGATGTCTGCTTTCTTCTTAAAAACTCTCTCAGTTGCAATGTTGCGGCAGCAGTTGAAACCAAAGCGCACCTTGCAGCAAATCGTGCGGTTGAAGCAAAGATTCGGCAAACTTAGTTACATTTGTGCTGCGAATCAAATTGTCAAAAGAAAACTTCGGCCCATATTTTTATATTCCGGATGGGACAACTCTTGCAATACTAAGTTCTCCTTCACGTGTTCAATTAAAATTTCAACATTTACCTTTATTTTGCCAATGGCATGCCAACCCCAGAGAGCACAACTGTGAATATAGCTGTGCTGCAAAATTAAAAATTTGCCAACTTTGAGCTGCAAAGTTATGCAGCAGCCACAGCCGCAGCTGGGTTCTAGGTCGTATGCATATCACATAACTCAAGTAAGTGGTGAAGTGGGATGTTCACTCAATCAATTTACACCTTTCGTTTTCCGACCAAGACGCTGTTTGGATATTACAGAACATGCCCCGAGCTTTGTATAAAAACCTCACGTTACGTTTATCTCATCTGGTTTAAAATCATGCACTTTTTGGGGAATATTTATTTTCGTATCTCTATTTCACAATTTAATATAATAGCAACTGAAACAACGGAAGATCTTTTTTTCCCCTACGACCACATTCTCTCTTTCCTTAGCACTCCTAGCCAAAATTTTAAAATCGTTAAAAACTAAAATTCGTTGCAAAAAAAAGTCGTCTATTTTAAAGTTAAAAACTTGAATAATCGAAACAATCTATACACAACCTAAAAATTCCGAAATTTTAGAAAAAAGGCAGAACTATCTTTATGTATTTCACCTTTAGGGGTACGTCAATTGAACGAATGAACTAAAAAATGAAAACAGCGGCACAGAGTGCACACTGATCTTGCTTAAATTTGGCAGCCTTAAGTTGGTGATTGGGGCGGATCTTGGCTAAAGTAAGGCGCCTTGTTAGGAGTCAGCAAGGTATGGCACATATCACAGACACGAGCAGGTTTCATTCGGGGTCCAGACGGGACCGTCTGAGTTAAGCATTTTTCGCAGTATATCGTTCCGCAATGGCGGCAGTGGTGTTTCCGGCAGGTAACCGTAAATGAAACGTTGCAATTCTGACACTTTTCGACGTCCTCTTCATCTTGCCAACGGACTTGGGTTTCTGCCCGACGAAATTTCTCAAGTTCAATCTAAGGAAGTTAGGAAATTATTAAGAGTTTCACCTTCAAAGTTTTGTCTTACCTGCAAGGATTGCGACAGCTTCACGAAATCTTTTTGCACATGTTCGCTGGTAGCTAATTCATCTTGTAAAATTTTCATTTTACCCTTCAAGTCGGCATTTGCTCTTTCCAATTTTTTCTGCCATAGATAGTAAATTTGAATACTTCTATCATAAAGTAAGCTTCTAAAATAAATTAATGTGACTATGTATCTTCTGCTGTTCACAACTACTTGCAAGAAATTTATCTTTGCATGATTAAGCAAGGTTGTTAATTTAAAAAGCGAACAGCCACAAAATATAAGTCACCATTTTATTTACAAAAAATAAACAACCTCGTAGAAGACAAAATAATAAGAGGATTGGTTAAATTCAGTTTCTCGTAAGGCCAATTTATATTATTAAAACGTTGTAAGGAAATAGTGCGAGCGGAATAGATAAAGCTAACATGATAAAATACGAAAAAAGACAAAACATATGCCAACAAAATTTTACCAGCTAAAATGTCAATTTCTCCGCTGGAGCAGGATTTTTCTTTCCCCTTCATTTTTTGTCATTTTTTCACACATATCATCAATCAATAAGGTTTAAGGATTGTCTAGAATTGGCACTCCGGAAAACCAATATATTTTGTCACCAGAAAGATGCTCTAACGCAGTGAGATTATACTTGCTTGTACAAATTTAAGGCTAATCCGATTTATTCAATTTTCCTATTCTATTTATACCAAACTTCTTCTTATTCCTAAGATTCCTATCGGGTAGCATTCTTGAGTAATTACCTATCAATACGTTTACCTAAATTTAGCACAGTAACTTTCCGTAAAGGTATCAAATTACTCTCATTTCTTAATTGTTCCCATTAAGTTGTATCTTTGGTGCACATTATATCATATATCATATCATATCATATCATATTTATTCATACAAAGTACACAAGATTAACAATCTTATAGAGTACATATTATACCAAATTCATAAGCTAGCATCAATAAGTTCCAACGAAATTTTATCCTAAAATCCTAAGCAACAATTTATGCAAATGCAGACCTAACATCTAAAACTACAATAAAATATTTCAGTTTAAGTTCATTACAAAAGAAAGTTCTAAACTAAATAAATACATTATTTCCTGCTTACGGAAGGACGAAGTGGCTGACTTAACGCCAAGTTGAAAATAGATCCCCTACTGTGATCAAGAGAAAATGGATTATGCTACATGAGAAAAGATTTCAAGCGATCCCTGAAGACACCAATAGTTCTCGCCCTCTGAACACAAGATGGAAGCTGGTTCCAGTTACGTATAGTCTGAACAAGGTAGGAATTCTCCATTGCTGTTTTGTAATAGCGAGGAACAATAATATTGAGATTGCGCGGCGAAGAAGCGAACAGAACCCGATCCATGAGATATGCAGGCCTACCAATATGCACTAATTTATAAAAAATATGATTCCTACGTTTTATATATGTCTCCAAGGGGCATCCAAGCATGCAAAGCTTAAATGGAGTTACATGGTCAAATCTGTGCAGGCCGAAAATGAAGCGAATACAGTCATTAAATGCAACATCAATTTTACGCCTGCACAGACTATCCAATTTAGGAAAAACCATACGTCCAGACAAAAAGTGGGGCAGCAGTAAACTCTTCACTAACCTTAGCCGCGTTTTCGTGGGCAGGATGCTGGCAGAAAGATATAATTTCCTGAGTCCCGAGTATATCCTTCCAAGCGTAAACTTGACGTGTTCACAACACTTCATATCATTAGTGATCACGACACCTAAATTAGTGACTCTATGCGACACTGTGAGCTCAACACCGTTAAGATACACAGGTGACACATCAGCCGGCCCCAGGTCCCCAATATAGAAGTTTATAAGTTGAGATTTGTTAGGATTAAGTATAAGCTCGTTATACTCGGCCCAATCGCTGATTCTCTTGAGATCATCATTCACACGAGCCATGCAGTCCTCCAGTAGTCCCACACTTCTGCTCAAATATATTTGCACATCGTCTGGATTTTGGCGTCAAGTATAGTTTCAAGTAAGTCGTTTATAAATAGAGAGAAGAGAAGCGGACCAAGAATAGATCCCTGTGGCACTCCTCTGCTGACGGCTAGAGTATCAGACAGATTGTTATTGATTTTTACTAATTGTGCACGATCAGTCAAGAAGCTTTTAATAAGTTTAATAGCAGTGAATCCAAAGTCGAACTTATTTGCTAATTTATTAGGGAGAAGGTGATGGTTAACCGAGTCGAAAGCCTTTGAGAAGTCAAGCAAGATCAGGGTACTAAACTTATTTTCATCGAGAGCAGCTCTAATGTCGGAAGTGACCTTGAGCAGTGCGGACTCGCAGCTATAAGAAGGTCTAAAGCCAGACTGCCAAGGGGTCAGAAGGTTCTGCTCATTGAGGAACTCCGACAACTGGTTATACATTAACCTCTCAAATACCTTCGACAAGAAGCAGAGAATGCTGATCGGGCGGAAGTCAGAGACAAGTTCGGGTGTATTCTTCTTTGGAATAGGAAGAACCGAGGCCAGCTTCCATGCCCGTGGGAAAGTAGATGTGGTCAAGCAAAAATTTACGATATGGAGGATATATGGGGCAATTTCTGGGAGCAGCCATTTGATAAAACGCGGTGGTATGTTATCCGGCCCCGTGGCATCAGATTTGATGGAGTATACTGCGGAAATTAGTTCATTCATTTGGACACAACGGAATGCGAACCTCGAGTTACGAAAATCAAATGGAATGTTACCCGATAAACTGCCCTGATCAGAAGGAGAGGTATTAAGAGTGGGAATAAAACTCGCAGCGGAAGTAAAGAATTCGTTCAATTCATTCGGCTTGAAGGTACACTCCGGCTTTGCGCCACTGTGCACACCAGCCTGCGATAGATTCGTCTAAAGAGTTTTCGGCTTCAATTTTGGATCTAGTCTGGGAGCAAAATAAGACCGTTTCGCTTGCCGAACCGCAGATGTAACTCTGTTACGAGCTAGTTTGTACTGTAAATGCGACTCATTGGAACGTAATTGGCTATAGCGTTGAAATAAGTACTTACGCTAAGCAATAAGAGTAAGTATCTCATTTGACATCCAGGGACAGCCCCCGAGTTTGACCCGTTTGGTTTTTAACACGTTCCGTGCCATGGCAATTTTTGAAGATTTTCCATTCAGGCCGCGTGGGGCGTATACGACCCACACTTTAAAGATTAAAAAAAGTCGTTTAAGACGTATGCCTTACATTTTTACAATACTACAAAGCTATAATTAGCGAAAAAAGATATAAATTTTAATATGCTACTATAAACGCTGTATACATGATGTGAAGTTGTCTGTATTTGACTCTACTATAAATTTTTTAAGAATTCTTCTTTTCCAATCAGAATTCCAAATGGCCTGAACGGAAAGTACAGCGGGGGTCGTATACGCCCCACACGGCACGGAACGTGTTAGAGGAACATATTTGTCAAAAAGATCGTATGTGAAACTCGTAAAAATTCCCAATTTATCATCCACAGATGAACAATTAAACAGCTCATACCAAGGGAGCCGTAATCAGGCTTGCATCATCAATATTGCTATAATCTCATTACTAGCACATCACACGCTTATTTGTTTACATCGTGCCGACATGTAATGTGAGTACCCCGGTCAGTGGGTTAGCGCTTGACTGTGATCCTTGGCCGTGCATTTGTTTAACATAAATTATGTTAAGCGAGAGGTGTCGTCTGACAATGCGGTAGGTCGGGAACTTTAATTATTGCATATTTGGGTGTACTTGATCTCTTAATGAGTTAAAATTAAATTATTTTGTTCTTAGCTGTTTATAATTCCCATTTCAACATCGATTTTGAATATATTCTCTATATAAGGACATAAGCAATTAACTACAAACATTAACATATTTCTGGGCCACTGTTGCATTTTTGCACCAGTAATTTGAGAATTTTTCCCGACCGAAAGGTAAATAATATTACCTGACTGCTCATCAACGATGAAAAGTTGGACTTTCATCTACACACAATATTTTCGGTATGGTTAAATTTAGGCATTTAACTGTATTTTGATGTCGTAGTGTCATACATTTTTAGCATTTTTTCAAAAAATTCGACAAGATAGTATAGATTGAAGGAGAAAATCATTGCAATGCCGAGCGGTTATTGAAGTAATATACACTTGAAAGAAAAGTACTTTTTCATCGAATTGTGATAGGTAAATTCGAAGTTGATTGGTTCATTTTTACACCACTGGCCATTAACGATATATGAAACTTGCAATTGACTTCACTTCCGTGGCGAAACGGAATGATTTTCTACTTTAATTTTATATTTAATTTTAGTAATTTATTTAATCCGTTGTGTCAAATGTATTTTTTAATGCACATAATTCTATTGTACCAGCGCAAACAAACACAATTATGCACATTCGCACACATTGATGCCTTGCTAGATAACTGACTTCCGGGTTTATGTGAAGAAATGCTTGCTACGTCAGTCGAAGATGCTAAAGGACTTGAATAAAGCAACCACAGCGATAATCCTGCACTGGATGCGATTCAGTCCAACATCGATAATGGTATTCACTTTCTTCAAATGTGTCGAATGTATTGCAGCATTGACCCCAAAATGTTTTAGTAAATTTCATAAACTATAAAAGAGTTTCCCTTCTAGCCCAGAAGGCGCACTTCTAGGCGAGGAACCAAGAAATATTTACCCATCCTCGCGTTAAGCGGTCACACATTTCAAAAAACTATGTTAAGATTGGGCTCCCCGATAAGCATGTAGGACATGTAAATGTTCGCAAGGTTAAACCAAACGAAAGAAAAAGGAAGTTATTTAATAAGGAGTTTCCATACCGATCCAAAGATTAAGCTCCCCGACAAGCAAGCAAGACATATAGCTGTTAGCAAGATTAGACCAATTACAGGACAGAGGAGAATAGAAAAAAAGTAGTAAAATTGACGCTAAACATACGTTAAACGACAAGAGAAAGACGTTTTTTCAGTACAATCTTGGTTACATCCAAATCAAAGTCCTCCGCAACACGGTTAACAGCCGCACACATACAATTAATAGGCTCATGCCTACCATAGTTAGTTCTGGAGAAGTTGATATGCAAAAGGAGGACACCTCTCAAGTTGTGACAATTAGACCTGAATGAAATCCCGGCTCGGAGCACTGGAGAGTCAATATGGGAATACAGGAGCTGTTGTATAAAAATTATATAAGCAACCCTAAGTCTCTTTTCCAATGTAGCCATACCAAAAAGATTGAGCCGCTCGCGATATGGCGGTAGAATCACAGGATTGTTCCATGGGAGGTCCCTAAGCGTAAACCTAATGAAACTGCGCTGGACACTCAACACGACCGATGTGTCCAGAATAGGAGGGACTCCATACCTGAGATGCATATTTCAAAAGTGGTCGGACGAACGAGTTATATGTTAGGGAAACCCCACGATCGGAGAACTCCTTAGACTAGCACCGGATAAAGCCCTAGAAACAGCAAAGTTAATGTTGGAAACAAAGGTAAGCTTGGAATCAAGCTTTACGCCGAGGTCAATAACTATGTAGCCTTATTTTAGTTTTTCCGAATAAAAAAAACGAAATTATGATTTTAAAAATTGTATGTAATATAGTGGTGCAAAAATGTATAACTCCTGTAGCTAACATCCGGACAGTTAAAAAATATCCTTTGAAGCAGTTCATTTATGGGCCTAAAGTAGTCAACTGATTAAATTTGAGCACTTTTGGTCCACAGGTTTAGGAGCGGTCGATGATGGGTTAATATCTCGTAAATGTAGAAGAAGAATAGGTCTGTCGGTATTTGTTACCTCGATTTGAATAATCGAGTCGAGAAATATCATTTCTTGAGATATCAAATCCTTTTCCTAATACAAATAATAATTACCTTCCATTTTTTGCCCAAAAACTTACATTGACTTCTTGCAATTCCACAAATTGTACACGCAACTCAGAAAGCTGTTTAGTCAATTCAGATTCTTTTCGTGAAAAACTTTCCTTCATACTCTCATAGTTCTGCTCTTTAACCAAGACGTCTTTCAATCTTTCTCTAAAAAAGGAAAACATGCATTACTTGTGCCCCATAAAACTATCCATTTATGCCATATTTACTCTAGCGATCTAGTTCGCAATTGAACCTTCTTTTCGAACTCCTTCTTCTCAATATTAATAGCCTCTAATTGATCCCTCAAAATCTGGGTTTCATCGCTAAAGCTTAAACACTTTCTTTTCTCGAATTCACAGCCAACTCTGGCTTGGATAAGGTCGTCCTGCTGTTTCAGAAGTAATTCCTGCAACTCTTCCACATTATTAGGCAGGTTGATGTACTGGTTTTCAAGCTCTTCAGATGTTGCAAGGTATTTTCCAGCCAAAAAGTCATTATCGTCTTGTAGAGTTTCCAGATGTTTATTGATTCGCTCCCGATCGTCTGTTAAACGAATCAACTGCTTATTTATTTGTTCTTTGACATCTAGGAATTGCTGTTGCAGATTTATCAGTTCTTTTTCACTTTTTTTAACTTGTTCCGATAGAAATTGAACTTCTTCCTTATGGGCCTCACGTTTTTCCTGCCATTGCTCTTCCAAATCTCTTCGAAGAGCGGCTTCTTTACTTAGTTCTTCTTTAGCATCATCTAAAGACTTTTGTAACCTGTTGAAATTTTCTTTTTCTTCAGTCAGCAGCTTTTGAGATTGTACTAATTTCAATTCGTAATTTTGACACATATCACATTCAAAATGCTCCATTGACGTAGACTTGCTCACTGCGTCCGGAATTTGGTTCAGGAGTTGTTCAGATTGAATTTGGGAGTTAAGAGATCGTTTTATATCTTTGGAATTGTTTTGAATTGAAGTTAAGTCAGCAGAATTAGTGGTCTGGAAAAATTAATAAAAGTATATAAACCCTTAGCAGCTTGTTAACAAAATTATACCTGGCTAAGAGTTCGAAACGACTGTAACTCTTCGTCTGTGGAACGCAATTTTTCCTTTAAAGCTTTAATTTCTTCTTCTAGTGGCACCACGAGAGAGCGAAGTACTTCTGCGTCTTCTTGGGCCTGAAAAAATGTTAATAAATCTTCGATTTTTATGTATGATAACTAAAAGTATTATTTCCGTTACAAACATTATGTCTACCTGTTTATAACACTGAGTGGTTATTGATAATACAAAATATGTAAGGCAAAGTCCAATGTCCACCTATTATTTCAGCCTTAAATAAAAGAATACTATTTAATAACTCTGCGCTCTTCTGCTAAAATCCAAGGCAATGCATATAAAGACAAGCTAGTAATTAGATTTAGATTACATTGATTCTAAGGTTATAAGATGTAGGAGTATTATGAGTTAAACACACCGCTTATTAGTTCTAAGAAACTATTTATTTAAAAACTCGATTTGCTCCGGTGAACAACTGACGGGGAACATGTAAGTAAGCTGGCTGACTATGTACCACGGCCTAAGGCCAATTCCAAATTTAAAAGGTACGCCGCCAATTAGAATGCTACCAAAATAAAGTATCTTCTTTTTCTTCTAAAAAGTCAAGCTCAATGTATCCAGAGCGACGTCATGAGTTATATGTCAACATCAATCTTGGCTAATCTAGTAGTAGTAGTATTTTTTATTGAACAGAAAAGAAAAACAAATTTTGGGTTGTACTACATACAAAAACTTAATTCCAAAATGGCTGAATCTAGGCATGGCTTGATACTCTAATTTACATGGGAGATATGTTTTTACACTCAAAACTTAATACAAAATAAAACTCCATATGAAGTTGTCTCAAGATTTCAGTTGTATGGGTGTTCACTCCACTAAAAACATGTTCAAGTAGGTTTCATCCAGTGTTTTAGCTTTCATGACCTCTCCTTTTACGTCCTCGACCCGGCTCCGTCCCATCCGCAAATTCCTGCAAATCAGCACACCGCTGGATCAAAGAAAGTAAAACACGCGATGCACGTGAATATCGACCATCTGTTGTGATCTTCTTCACTTCGCTCCGCAACCGTTGATAAGTCACACCGACGTTCAAAAAGGCAGCTGGCGGGACATAGAACTTCCCTTGTGGAAGAGGTAGAAGGCATTACCAACCGAAAAGCGCTAAGAAAATGCTGGGAAGTGGAAAGCTCTAATGCAAGCGGGGTAAAAGTAGTG
Organism: Dasypogon diadema; assembly: GCA_006980735.1. Lineage (NCBI taxonomy): Eukaryota > Metazoa > Arthropoda > Insecta > Diptera > Asilidae > Dasypogon > Dasypogon diadema. Next base: position 21,283 of record QYTT01094464.1, read on the forward strand.
TGAACACGGGAAAATCAGCCTTAGCTGGACTCGCAGAAGGAACGCGGGTGTTGCACGTTCATTAAATATTAGTGTGCCGGGTTGGAGTGAATCGTTTTAGCCTGCAGAAAGGCTAAAGTGGAGTTGCGGTGCCAAGCAGGGCGGTGCTTTCCAGAGGGACCGGATTGGACTCCGACCAGGCGGATTATGAGAGCTCTGCCGCATAGCCAAAGGCACAGTAAAACTTTGAGGAAGAAGGTGAACATATGGCATATATCTGATCGTAAATTAAACGAATTATAAACCTTGGGGAACAGGCGAATGTAAACGGGTACTCAGGATTGATTACGAGCGGCTATAGCTTTCACCCTTAGATTGGGGCCCCAGAGCGGGGCAGTCGAAGACAGAAACGACTTTCACGTAAGATCAAGCAAGTCTCGGTAGGATTCAAGTACGATGCTACCCAAATTAGATGGATTTTCTCCTGCATATTCTCTCTCCGAGAAATGGCGGTCCTTAGGGCCTATTCCAATCCAAGTCTTTTGTTAGAACAGTTAGTGACGTCAGTTATCTCCGCCATGTAGCTTGAGTAGTTTGTATAACACTTCATCAAGTCAACGACAGACTTGACTTCATGAAATAATTTTTATTAAGAAAGCACAAAAAATTTAACTTAATTTTTTACTTAATCACGAAAACATGAAAAAGTCAGAAATCAAGCTAAGCAAACGAATTGGAACAAGTTAACTTGCTTGCTAACGTCACTAATTGTTATAACGAGACGAAGACGAAGCTGAAGACTTGGATTGGAATAGGCCCTTAATAGCCTGTGGCGCAACGTGGCACACACGGCGTTCCGTCATATCTAGCAGGAGTAACCTTTTTACAAAGTATTTTGTTTTTCAGTAAGCTTGTCACTGTATTTTCGATTAAGTTTCCAACCTGTTAAAATAAATTATAAATATTGTACTTTATTAATTAAAAATCGTAATTCAATTCCTATTAAAGAACCAATAAAGTATTCATCGTTAAATTTAGTTTCGTGGATTAATTTCGTATAGAGATTCATGATTGACTAGCATGATTTGCCATAAGGCTCACTTTCAGTGTTTGCATTAATTTCTACAAAGCCATCATAGAAAATGCACACTATCTACCTTATCGGCGTATTTATTCAAAACCCCCGGGATATATACAGCCGTGAACCAGAGAAAATAACGCACACAACTACTAGGAGGTGTAGGCTCTAAATTCAGATCAAATTGCATTGATTCTTACGAGAGAACGGAAATTTTTTTAGTTGAAACTGGCCTAGCTCTGCAACTATCCTTCCTACTTAAAAATAGTCTTCTAGAAATTTTATGTCAAATATATTTACTTTCTATTGGTGTAAAAATAATTTAGTATACAAGTCGTTATTATGCACATTTTTGCATTCAAAATAAACTAACAATTCTTCTTGTAACTGCACTGACAACGGACGGTGAGCTCTGACTCGCTTTGTGCTGGCTGCCGCTGGTATGTAAGCGAAAAATCGTTAGAGTTTGGTTTGGACTGAAAATTTTATGTAATTTTGTTAGACAAGGCATTTTAAATTTAATATTATTAGAAAGGCCGAACCGAGCTTTAATTGCTTAGAAGATAATTTTGACATAGAATGGATAGTTATGGCACCATCAGGTGATGAACAAAAGGTTTTATCGTGTGGTCCATTAGAATCAGTGTAATTTGACTGAATTCGAGGGACCATACCTTCCCATAGAGAATTTCTGCTTCATGTCTTGTAAAGTATATAGCCCGGAGGTTTTGATCTACTCCGAACGAAAAAAGTTCCGAATTCCTTGTTTTTGTTGTTGCTTTATAAAATCAAATACATGGTTTCGGAACTTCTTCCGTTTGCAACGGATACGACGAAAAGGTTGTATAATAAGACAAGGACGACGACAGACTTTAATTGAAATTGCCCTCAATTGTTGACTTGATGGTGTTAAAAAACTATCCAACTCCATGAGGTCTACATGTGACGTCAGTGACTGTTCTAACAAGATGAGGACAAAGACGAAAACTTGCAGCTGTATCTTCGTCAGAGAACGGAAAAGAACAGTACATTTTACGTACCGTACCTAAAAAGAACACATACTCTTTTCCTCTCCATAAAGTATATGTGCAAGCACACAAACGATATTCACAACCGTTTAAACGGGAAGAAAGAAAAAGAAACAAAAAGAATAGTGTTCTGTACTTTGTATTCATACTTTATCTCGTCTCATATTGTTTGTGCACACGAACACACCGAATAAAAACCAAATACGCTAAACGTACGGTACATTTAGCGTACAGGTAATTTCCACTCTGCTTCCCTTTTGTAAACCTCTAATATGAGTGAAAAGAAAACATGGAAGTTTTTTGTTTTTTTTTTCATTTATTCATATTTGTATATTACATATATTTGCAGAAATAAATCTTTACAGAATCTGTGAAAAATGAAGCCTATATAGCCTAATAATAAAACGAACTTGTAAAAGACGCAACGGTGTGTTGAGTCTTTCAGCTAGAGCACTTGGTAGTAAAACACAGATTTGATACTTAAAGCACTCTGAAAATTTATTCAATCAAACAGGGTTTATATCAAAAATAACCTGCTTGCAAATTACTTTGTCAGCAATTTCGCTGACTTGACATAATTGTTGTGAAAGTGCTTGTTATGAGTCAATGCACTTACAAGAGGTAAACATTGAAATTGTATCTGACCTAAAATATTTTCATGTTTACATTTTCAAGGTAAATTAACTAACCTACTAATGACGGGGAAGTAATTACAAAATATGAAATTCTTATTGAAACTAGATTTGGGCTGTCTTACTTATAGATTGCTTAAGAATTTTAAGGTAGAAATTTCATGCTGATTACTAATGTTGTTCAGGTCTGAACATGCTGGGCCGCGGCAGATGCCAATACTCGGTTGAAATGTTTATTGATGCTAGGCGTAGATTGTTGGCTTGGAATCGATTCTCGCTGACATCTGTTGAAAAATGTCCTAATTTTCTTCCAATGTACTCGTATGCAAATGTATAATAGTATGATGATCAGGATGCTTGTGGTTGCTCCAACGGAGCCCAGAGCTATGTTGTGCAGTTTTCCTGAAGATGGTAGATCTGGTGCTGTACTGCAGTCACAGATGTGCTCGTTCGGTGCAATTAAGACTCCTGGGCGTAAGACGGCGACAGGCTTGCTGTAGTTTATTGCTGGTATTATTGAATCAGCTTCCTTTATGTGGGTGGAGATTACTTCAATGCTTTCATCGATGGTGGTCTTCAGGATCGTGTCCTTAGTTCTAATGACGCAGTCGTCATTAAGGCGAATAATGCCCGTTGTATTAAGAAGCAATTCTTTTCTTATCCCCTTGCAGATGATTGCAACAACCCTTGGCTCTGTTGTAACGTAAAGCCAAGTGTTTTTCATCATGAGGGCCTTCCAAACCATACCATTTAGCTGCATGTGTTTCATCTTGCAGGTGGTTTTCTGGTGACGTCCGTAAATTTCATCCACTACGCAGGATGGGACTCCATCTATGGTGTGGACTGTCGTTGGCATGCATAAGTAGGTGAAATTTCCGGCTAACTGGCAAGATTTTAGCTCCAAATTGAAATATGTCTGTTCGTTTGTAGCTATTGTAAGAAACGCTATGTCCGCGATCACCAGGGAATTATTACCGATGAGATGGGGAAGTGGTGTGACGTGAACCAGTGTGTAAGTGCTTCTTTCAACGATGTTCAAG
>QYTT01094465.1:0-10546 GCA_006980735.1 Dasypogon diadema
TTTTTTAACTAGCAACAAATTATGTTTCCAATAAATGAGAAGATTGTTACCTTTGAGAATGCTGAAAACTGAATTTTTATGTATTTTTCATGATAGTGTTTACTTTTGTTAGGTCATAAGATTTTATCTTAAAATAAAAATGGATATAAAAAGATATAACCTGCAAGCCGGTAATATAAAATAAAATTGAATTTACATTTTGTTTCATTTATTATACGCAATAAGAGCTCTTTAAAACAGTAATGCTACGCAGTTAGACTGAACTCAATGTGGACAAAGAAATTTTCTGCTCTGGAAATTTTATTCTCTATGTGCGGATTTAGACGATGGGGATTTTTCCCTGTGCTACTGCCGTCAAGACGCACGTATTAACTCGTGTAGGTTTTTACGAGAGGGATTTTAACTTACGTGAAATGTTTAGTTTTTCAATTATCATTGTGTGAAAAACAGAGAAAGAAGGCGAAAAGAGAGAGCACGAAAAGCCAGAAAACCGATGCAGTGAGTGATCAACGCGTGACGGTTGTTCCGCTCGTTCCCTCACTTCCTTTTCGCAAGAATTGGATCCCCATGGGGAAAAATCCCTCTAGTCTAAATCGGGTGTATTACAATATCGGGAATTTTCGATTCGAAATTACATTTTCAAAGCATGCGTTTCCCTGAGTTAGTAAGGACGACAAGAGGACCAAATCCAAAAAAATTGGACCAGAAACTGTCAAGGAGCAACACCCAGTCAAAGAGTCACAGAACGACATAAAGACGACTCAAAGCGGTTAACTGTTATGCACATGTGATTAATAGGCTTATGTTTACCGTAGTTTGTTCTAGAAGGATTAATATACAAAAGAGGGACGCTCCTCAAATTGCGACTGTTAGCCCTAAAGGACACCCTGTTCCGGAGCTCCGCGGAGCTGTTGAATTGCAAACAACATCAGCGACATTCCGACACTGTTCCAACGAAATCATGCCAATAAGATTAAGTCGCTCGCGATAAGGTGGAAGGATTACAGGATTGTCCCAAGACAATTCTATAAGCGCAAGTCTAGTGAATTTGCGCTGAACAGACTCGATACGGTCGACGTGCACAGCATAGAAAGGATTCCACACTTGAGATGCATTTCGAGGAAGCGCTTCCATTGCCTCTTTTTCAGCGTGGAAAAGGTAAGCGCTTCCATAAGGAGCTCCGTCAAAAGTCAAAACAAAGGAATTTGAAACAAGTTAGTTAGTTCGTAATCGCTTCTTGCTGCATTCTTTGCGAGCGCTTCAGAAGCATTTATGACTTGTGAGGAAACATATTTAAAGCGCTTTTTTCTGCGGACATGCCTATGTAAAAAAGCAATGAAGTGGAATAGGAAAGTGAAGCGCTCCCTGTTTCCAAAGAAGAGCATTTGAAGCGCTCTTTTCCCCGCTGGATAGGGATAGTGAAGAATATATCAACATTGATAAAAATAAAGCGAGAAGAAACAATAAAAAGAAGAATTGTATGAGGTTTTCGGTGATAATAATATTAAATTGACCGCAAATGAAAAAACAACAGGAAATATCTCCTGCCAATAGTGTTAGAAACAGAGGTATATAAAGGGATTAATGTATCCTTCCATATGAGTGTTATAGATTTTAGATCTAGGTTCTCCGGGCCGTCAAAAACAAAAATTTACATGTCACACAAAAATGACTTCGAAAACCTTAGTTTAGAAAACTGCAGTCTAAAAGAAGAGCAGTCGTATAAAGTGATTTTTATCCTCTTAATATGTTTAATAATAAGTGTTAATATGTCCGCTTTACTACCAAACACCTTATATATCGATTTCATTATAATTTGGTTTATTTTTACAATAACTTTATTTGCAAAATATTTACCTCTGGCCAGATTTCAGCTGATTTCGTTTTTAGCTAGGATGAGAGGAAAATCGAGCAATTTGAAACCTAAACCTTTTTTTTTATAAATCTGCATCTAACCCAATTAAAGAAAAGTAAAACGAGTGTTTCTATAAAAAGATCGGAAGTGTGCTAGAAATTTCGGGTAAAATTAAATCCAGTCGATTATTTTTTGAGAATAATCGGCGTAGATTCTTCATTCATGACCATTTCTAGCTGAATTCTATTTCAATTTTTCATATTAACCTATTTTTCATGGAAATTATCAAATTTTATGAAATAACGTCGCCAACCCAAAATTAATCTAATCTTTGTTTACTTAGTTTACTAATTGTAAGTGGATTATTAGGCTAAATTCACATTTATACATTGACATGCACTTGTTGAACTGCAATACTATAAAAAATGGTAAGGAATGAAAATCCTTGTGTGCTCCATGATTGTTGGCATACGTTGTCGATATAATTAAGATACCATCAAAAAGTCAGATATGCACCGCATAATGGGACCCTAACACTGTTCATTCCCTAATGCCTTATGTATCAGCACAAATAATAGTTTTTGTGGAATGGTTTGCATAGCAATTCATAGTATACAATCCTAAGGAGAATTATTGAAAAAGTGCCAGACGTCACTGAACTAACCTTCCTAGAAAACATTTGCACTTGAAAAGCTTAGATTTGACCTTGTAGGTGATAATGCACCTTTTACTTATGCGAAAAACATGTGTGCTTGCAAGCTCTGGGGCAGTAGAATAGAAATGTGCACGTGTAATAAGCTTATTCACTCTTATCGTGTCGTTTCGTTAGGGGTTCACTGAACTTGCTGGCTTTTTTTTCTGCCTAAGGCTTGCCTATTTATTTTGTCAATTGTTTTCTAACAACAGTACTTATCGCGGTCATTGCTCTATTGGCCTTAATTTGGAGTGGATACTTTATAGGAGTATTAGCAGTTGCAAAGAGAGTTTCACCTTCATTTGGTGCCACTATAATGTTGCAAATTTTAATGTGTAGCTAAAATTCTACTCTAATATGGTAATACTAATAGAGTCTCAATTTTTTATGCATTAAATATTTTGTATAGTTGCTAAAATGACATTTTTTCAACTGCATATCCCCAGCCTCATACAGTTGTATAATAACTATCCATTCTATTAGTAATATTAATTTGTGACAGTATCATAATCCATTCCAAACTATACTTCCTTGCATCGGGTAAAACGTTTACATCATCTATCAGATTTTTAGCAAACAAGAACGTCCTAATATCACTCTATATGTTTTTCTGCTCATCGAGGGGAAGCAGGGTCAGAGAGAGAGGAAGCAAATCCACATCCAGACCAGTGAAGAGGAAGACGACAGCATCCACACCACCCCATTCTCAGATGGAACGACTAGGATTATTTTTATTCAAGAATAATTTAACTCCTTACTAGCGCCAGGATTGCGGATTTCATTAAAGAGTTTAGACACCAACACGGCGCAACACTTTAAAAGTTTGCGCCTTAAATCTGCTGGCACTTCTTTCAACCTGTAAGCGTTCGGTTACCCCTAGTCTAGGTCCTCATCCATGAGATATGGCCGTCATGTAGGTGTACTTGTTATAAAAGACCATAATTATTATATATTTGAACAGATCAGTTATATTCAGAAGATTCAGGATCCTATATTTCTTCTCGGTTACAGAGCATTCCCAATCAAATTCCTGTGGTGTACCCATCACACCTTCAAGGAAACAGACTGCTGTAATGTCACAAATCCACCTAATTAAAGATTCTACCAGCGCCTAGTATAAAATTTTCAGAATACAGAATGAGACGTGTAAGCTAATATGCAGGAACATAAGCAGATATCTTCTTATTCTCTTGTTCAGTGTCACAATATGAATTTCTCAATCTCAATCTTCTCTAAGTTTCCATGCTCCAGAACTAGAGCAAGATCATCTGCATTCACTTACATTGCATTTTTCTTTAGCATATTATTAGCAACGACTTGATTTGTAGAATAAAAATGATCGGGTCCAGGACCGACCAATCAGGAACACCGTATTTTACCTCTTTCGCGTCATTCGTACAGTTCACATTTTCAATTGCATTTATCGGTTTGCTAGGTAACTCCTGTTCAAATCTTGTATTTTACCCCTAAATCCCAGATTATTCAATGAGTTCAATACCCAGTCATGATTCAATGTATCAAAGATTTTTCTAAATTGCAGGAAGAGCACTATACTTTGGAGTTTCTTATTGCGTGCATTTTTGAATTCATCTGTAAACCTTGCTATCAGTTGCATGTGACGATATAGGAATTTATACTTATTTACAAAATTTCATTATTCTTCCTGCTACTACTGCTACTACTACTACTACTGACAGTATAGAAGCCGATTTGTAATTACTTGTGCCTTGTGGTCTCCATCCTTATGTATAGGACTTTCCACCGTGGTTTTTAATCTGTCTGGCACAGAACCCATTTCCAGGCTAAAGTCCTCGCTTCAGAACCACAGTTTTAATATCAGTGTGGCCTGGGGCTTTTCATTCTTTAAGCCTCATGATCTCGGTGTATATTTAACAAGTAGTGACTAGGAACATGATACCTTCCATAACAATGGCTCACAAAAGTAGCGAAACTACTTCACTATGAAAAGTTTCTCGACAGACTTTACTCTCTCCGCTTTAACTACTCGAAACCTAACCAGAAAATAATTGTTAATAGAAAGTATACTTGTAAAATTAAAGAGGGTATGAAATATTTTTATAAAAGCCCGTAAAAAAGATGTATTGACTTTGCCTAAGGTACAGCTACAGGTGATATAGTCTTGATGAGTATTAGTATCCCGTTTTATAACTGGGAAACGAAATTCACTCTTTAATCTTAATCACAAAAATAAGGTCGTTCCATTATTTCCTTAGTTATTTCGATCGTGACGACTGGATATGCGTTTTTTGTGCTTGCAAGTTATATTCACGGGTAAATGCATGTTTAGGGGTCCCACTGTTTTGATTACATCAACATGAGTACTACTGCCCATGAGTCAATGGTCGCAATAAAAGCTGCAGTAAGCAGATAAAGTCTGTAAAGAAGCTACCACCCTTTAATCAAGATCAAAATCAACTATCCGGGTGCATGCAATTTCTATAGTTTTCTGTTTACTATCGTTACAAGTTACTGGGGATATTTGCCAACTGTTTCGGTTTATTTTCAACTGATCGCGAAATTCTCATTGTGTTCTTAGTAAGCGAAATCGCGACTGCAATTAGTTGAACTCGGAAATTTTTCCCAATTACGTGAAATGACCCACAATTTTAGTGCTTATTGAGTCCGTAGCCGTGGCCCTTGTGCAATTATTTTCCCTGGGCTGTCCACCACAGCGGGCTGCATTTTGTGTCGTCATTGTGCAATCCCCAAAGTAAGCTATATACAAAGTTCCCCAATAATATTCTAATAACGCAACGTGATAAACCCCTGGCAGTTTTTCTTATATGTATACTGAGTATAATGACTCGATTACTGTTGCAAATCTGGTTTTACTATAATGAAATTACAGTGAGCTTGCACTAATAGCAAATTTCTGCACACGGAAGCTTACAATTGAGACGGGCGGCGGGAAGATCGAGGTAGTTCGAATCGGACTCGGAATGGTGTGCATAAAAACATGCTTTTCTACGGCGTTTTCAATTATGCCTGCAACTACCTGATAAGAAAGAAAAGGAGTGCACCGCTCACTCAACGAAACTGCACGGGAAGAAACAAAGGGTTAAAAGCTTATATAATCGCTGAGAAAATTGCACGTACATTTTATAGTTAAAATTTTTTCGCTTTGAACTTTGATAATTGCTTAGTCGAGTGCACCCGAGATGCACTTGTTTCTAGTATATAAATCCGGCGCAATCTAATAGGCGGTGATCAGTTCTATGCGGGCCTCGAAAAAGTTCAATTGATGATATTGTGTTCTAGTGTTTTTAAATGTGTTTACTTTTTCGAAAATAAATTTTTTTTTATCTTGTTTTATCCTAAATGAGTGAAGAAGGCATATCGAGTGGCAAAATGGTTAAAAATAAAATCGCTGATCTTTCGGAGAGTGTTAAGCGAGCTATCAGAAAGATTGTTCAATCCCAAAATATTGACGAATATACAATAAGTGTTGAGGAGTTATCTGAGCATGGTGAAAACAGCTATGGATCAGTGCTTCAGTTGAAAGTGTGTCCAACTGATGGTAGGCAGCCACTGTATTACGTAGCGAAATTATCCCCGAAAAATGAGGCTAGAAGAATACAGATGGGCGTAGTGGAGTATTACACCCGGGAGGTGTTTATGTACCGTGAGGTCATAAGTGAATACTTGGCTTTACAGATGGAGCATGGGATTTCGTCTGATCTAGCATTTAGTAGCGTACCAGCTATGCATTACGCTTCCCTTGACGAAAAGGATGAGTTCATTATTTTGGAGGATCTTCATGAGTCTGGGTATTTACGCTTTAATCGACGTCAAGTCCTGTCCTATCACTTAGCTGCTTTAACGCTGCAGGAGTTAGGAAAATTCCATGCAATGTCTTTCGTCCTGAGGAACAAGAAACCAAAACTCTTCCATAAACTTGTAGCTGCTATTCACAAGGATCATATGTTTTGTGAAGATATGGAACAACTAACAATTGAATATGGAAAAAATTACATAGAAAAAGTAATAACTGCCCTCCAAGAGAAGGAGGACATTCCAAATAAGGACAGGTTCCTGAAATTGCTTAGATATATTTTTGTTAACTTTAAAGAATTGGGTGTGAAAATGGTCAGTGGTGTGCGGGCAGAACCATATGCAGTGATTTGTCACGGAGATTTGTGGAGTAATAATGTTCTGTTCCGATATGATGTAAGTAATTTGTAAGTGCAAATTTCTTTGCGATTTTACTGCCTTGTAATATGTTAACCTTAAGTGCTATTGGCTTAAGGGAATCGACCCCAAATCTTTGTGTTCGACGTTACCCATAACACCAATCATATCACCTTAATAGCTTTTAATTAGGCTCTTATGGTTCTGATGGTGTGAAAAGTGTTTCGTGATCAAAGTTGAATTTGTTTCATTTAACCATATTTCACTAAATTATGGAAAATGAATGAAAGGAAACCACAATTACGTAAGAGTGATAAATTTTGTCTAATTCCCCTCCCTTAGGGCCTTTATTGCATGAAGTGTGAATGCAATTCATATGAAACTAAAAGAGGGACTCTTAATGTTTTATAATCATTTCAAGATGCTGGAATATAGTGTTTCAACAAAAACTGAGTGAAATTATATTTTAATCCTCTATAAAAAAGCCAATTCACAAATTCTGTGCAAGCAGCCTATTAAAATGCAGAATAAAAGCCATTCCATTTCCTAACTACTAACTTCTTGTACAGTAACTGGAATGAATTGTAAACTTCTAAATTAGCTCTTTAGTATCATCCTTTACAGTCTAAAACGCAATTCCTTCTGTTTATTTAATCACCACAACGATATGCTCTATACTGTGCCCCATTTCACAATTTTTAAATGCGTTTATCACAAGCTCTCGAAACTATAGTTAAATTCGCATAGATATTTTCGATCAGTAAACGAAATGCAAGTACCCCACTATAACATAGTAAAATCGTAGATAATACGAAATAGAAACGTTGTCTGATCTTATCTACATGTGCTACAACACGTGTTACGCGCAGTTTGACTCACCCAGAAATGTAGATTAAAAGCTAAAACTTGACTGATAAGGGCGCAATAACGTCACAAACACAATATGCAATTATAAGGCTCTTGCTCTACATATTTAGCCTTGACTTAGTCTACTATCTTAGATGTATCTCTGAGAAGAACAGTAGATATGATGTTTTACTCAAAACATGCAGTTATTATTGTTTGGGGTGTACATGCACAGTGCACAGTCTTCGCTGAGTTCGTTATATTTTCGAGAAACGAATTTTGAATGCAGTCGGAGGCGACTCTAAGTTTGTTAATACCGAGCAATAATTATTGCTGGGTATTAACAATTGAAATATTGAGATTTGTTTCCAGTTTTCATGAATCCAGGCATTAGATATTATTATGAAAGGTATTATGAAAGAAATTCTCCACAAGTACTGCGAATGACTTACTTTCAAAAGAGCAGTGAGTTTGGTTTTCGAGAACATACACAACTTTTTTTTCTATCGCAAGATTTCTATAGAAGAAATCTGCAGTTGCAAAATTTCTTAATTAAAATTAATTTAGGATTCCATTTAAATCTGATTTTCAAAACTATTATTTCTTACAGGAAACGGGTAATGCGGCTTCAGCAAAACTTCTAGACTTTCAGATGGCACGATATGCATCACCAATCCTTGACATTGTCCATTATTTATTTGTTTGTACGGAAAAGAGACTTCGTGATAAACATTTCGAGGATCTGAAGCGGCTGTATCACGTATCCTTGTCCAATCATCTCAAACTTTTCGGTTGTGATCCTAATCAAATATTTTCGTACTCTGCATTCGAAGAACAATTACGAATTTTCGGTGTTTATGGATTTTGTATGTCAGTGTACGCGATACCTTTTTACATATCCGATAATATTCCCGACTTAAATGAGGCTGCCGAGGATGCTGTAAGTGTTTTGACCTCTACGAACGGTGATAAAAGTAAGGAGCGGGACGATTACTTCTCCAGGTATGATTTTCTGACTGCACGGACATTGGAAATATACAATCAGCGGATGATTGATGTTTTATTGGATTTGGAGAAGTACCACATGCTAGACTTCTGTGTTGTTTAGGATTTGTTTTTTTTTTTTGGCTGCTGTAGATTTTGTATGTAATTCTTATTGTTGCAGTATTTTTTCTTGTTACATAGTTATAAATAAAAAAAGAGATAGGACAGTATCTTATCCATGTAAATATTTTAAAAAAGCAGTTTTATGTTTCCTTCTGTTTTGTTTTGTTTTGTTTCCATTTGTTCAGTAATATTTAATTAGGAATTTTCAAATAAAATATCTTTTTTAATTTCCGTTTTTAAATTTCTGTTTTATCCTTACAAATTCAACTGTCTCTTTTCAGAAATTTCTTAGACATACAGTGATTTTAGTAAAAGTCTGAATACACTTGCAATATACACAAAGAAAACTAAATTTAGCGAACTACACTTACTCAAAACATTCTTTTTTCATTATAGCATAAATTATAATTCAATGTGGAATATTAATAATGAAAGCTTCTATATTTAAAACAGATTTCAACAGATTTAGAAACTATAAAAATATATGTTTTTCTCGTATGAAGTTTTCAAATATTTAAGGGGTACGCGTATCCCTGCGCCTGCGGCCCCCTGACTACAGCTAAATATCTTAAAACCACAGTGCATCTCTATTATTTTAGTATTGATAATTACCTTTACCTTTCTTTGGGATATTATTTATTCTTTGCACTGTAATTTCAAGGTAAAATAACTGAGCATTCTGACAGAAATGAGGTGAAACAAACATACCTTTCTATATTTCCTCATCAGAAATAAATTGTTGTACGTCCGCGTCTCTTTTTTGCCGTTTTGAATTAAATGCTTTTCTAAATTCCACAGAAGGTCCTATTTTCATTTCGAATTAACCTTCAGCTAGTTTCATGATACTTCAGAAGATACTGACACATTGAGTTCTCTGAATAAATCCAGAATTTCCGATTACAAGGAGTTCTTTGTGAATTTCGCGACTGTTTATAACCTAAACATCACAAATGAAGAATTCCGCCAAAGTAAACATTACAAATGAGGACACACATTTGGCTGCTTTCTTAAGTTACAGGTGTCTTCTTCCTTGACATCCAGATGGCAGGTATTCAAGTAATACAATTTCTCAAAACAAATTAAGCTTGACAACAAAATTATTTCTCTATTAATAAATTTTGGGCTTGTTTCAGTGAAGCTAAATAAATAAGAAGTTTAAATAAGTATTTTTTCCACAACAAGTCCAGTTTAAAAGCTTAATTAAAATTCTGAGTTTCAAGAGCTTTTTAGTAACTTGGAATTGGAATCTAGGTGGCCCTTTCTCGCTTCCCGAAAAAGAAGAAGGCGTTGAATTTACTGTTACTTGTGCAGTTCAGTTTTCTTAGTGCTTTTGTTTTTTTGTATGTTCTGAGGATTTTGCATAAAGTTTAGAAATATTTATTTAAAGTTCTACCAGAGTAAAATGTGCGATTATCCTAGAATACAATTTTGTTCCCCGGGATGAATTCAGAGCTTCAATTGCACTGTTCAACAATTCCATGTAAGCGGAACATTTTACTCATTTACTGGTGTTTGGGAGTGCGGAGAATGCATTAAACCTTATTGGAGAAAACGTAAGTTACTTTTAAATAGTAGCAGTTAGTATGATCTCAAAATTAGTTGGGATAGCACTTTTCCGAAACTTTCTAAAAGCTCTAATTTCGATATGTACAGTCAGCAAGAAAACTAAGCACATCATTTTTTTTCTGTGTCGAGTTCTTTTTGAAATCTGCAGGCAATATTGTTAACTGATGATTTATTTTCATTTTAAAGAAGGCTTGAATAAGATTTGAAGGTTTCGAGAGTTAAATCGAGAAAATTTCAATCACCTCAAGATCTTTTGAATATTTACTCAAATTATGAAGGGATAAAATTAAATTAAAAATTTAAAAAAAACCCCGACACAAAAACCTAAG
>QYTT01094465.1:10566-21721 GCA_006980735.1 Dasypogon diadema
TGTGCTCTTCCGATCTAAATATTTCATTTTTAGTTTTGGTATTTACATCGCTAAACTTATTTCGAATTTAACAAGGCAATCTGTCAGTTGCCGCTTCCGATGCGAAGCAAAAGTAGAACATAGACCAATCTGAGCATCGCATGCATCGTTCGCTTCGTTCACTGTAACAGGGGCCATTACAAGGCACTTATTCAATGAACTTGTCAAAGCGCCGCACTGGATGCGAAGCATGCGATGCGTTCACTGTAATTCCACCTTTACTTGTGCAGTTCAGTTTTCTTAGTGCTTTTGTTTTTTTGTATGTTCTGAGGATTTTGCATAAAGTTTAGAAATATTTATTTAAAGTTCTACCAGAGTAAAATGTGCGATTATCCTAGAATACAATTTTGTTCCCCGGGATGAATTCAGAGCTTCAATTGCACTGTTCAACAATTCCATGTAAGCGGAACATTTTACTCATTTACTGGTGTTTGCGAGTGCGGAGAATGCATTAAACCTTATTGGAGAAAACGTAAGTTACTTTTAAATAGTAGCAGTTAGTATGATCTTAAAATTAGTTGGGGTAGCAGTTTCCCAAAACTTTCTAAAAGCTCTAATTTCGATATGTACAGTCAGCAAGAAAACTAAGCACATCATTTTTTTCTGTCGAGTTCTTTTTGAAATCTGCAGGCAATATTGTTAACTGATGATTTATTTTCATTTTAAAGAAGGCTTGAATAAGATTTAAAGGTTTCGAGAGTTAAATCGAGAAAATTTCAATCACCTCAAGATCTTTTGAATATTTACTCAAATTATGAAGGGATAAAATTAAATTAAAAATTTAAAAAAAACCCCGACACAAAAACCTAAGTCACTCTCGATTAAGTCATCAATATTCTCTTTCAGTGCGCTTTCATTTGAGACCCCACTCGAGTATATTTGGTTATTCTTCCCCACTTTCACCCCCCACAACTTTTAAACGGCTCAACCGATTTTCATCAAACATGTCTAAGAACACTCGCACATAAGTCACCTTTAATACGAAAAAACTAAATTAAAATCGCTTCATCCGTTCGGGAGCTATGATGCCACAGACAGACAGACACACACACAGACAGATAGTCAAACTTATAACACCCCTCTTTTTGCGTCGGGGGTTAAAAATTGAAATCGACTACTATTGTCTAATTTAAGGGCCCATCTCAAACAAGAATATCGTAGAATATCTTTTTAAATCTGAAGCAGTTTCCCTGTTCTGATAAGACATGCATGAAGTTGGCGTACTTCTGAAAGCTGTTAAATTCCCCAGGCGTTTTGTTAATGCTGGGATCAAGCGGATCATTAATAAAGCCCCAATTTTTTCCGTTTTATTTTTTTTTATTTAGAATAAGCTCATAGATTTTACATTCAAACGCTTTAAAGCCAAAATCATATATAATTTACATTAATAATTAAGACGTAAGTCTTATCCATGACGCAATTAATCGCGGCTTACAGACTACAAGGTTAGTCAGGTTTTTACTTTAAATCGCCATTTTGTGACGTCACTTTGGATATCTTTGCTTCACAGTTTTTCAATGCACACAGACGATTTGGCGATAAGTGACGTAAGCTTAAGGACTAAAGTGAAAATTGACGTGTAAAATAAACGCTGATTATATTGTATTAAAATTTCCATCCAGAATTCACTAAAAACCACGTCTCTTTTGCTCGTTTCCAATTGGAATGCTATAAAAACAATGTATCTTCTTCTTCTAACAATCACACAGTTTACGGTTCTTTACCGATATACAGCTTTTCGTGCTTCTAAGCTAAATCAGATTGCTAGCCTATTTGGCTAGGCCTATTTGAAGAGGTATCACGAAATCAAAAAGGCGCGTCTCCGTCCCGGTACTGCTCGATGATGATTACAATATCAGCATCCTTCTCAGGGCGGATCTGAGCTAGTAGGCCGTGAGGCGTCCTGCTGCTGTTTATATTGGCCTGCAGGATCCCAATCATTTAATCTGTTTGGGTTGGCTCAAGATCCTGCAGAAGGAGCCGAATTCCGCTGAACCTGCCACGTGCTTCCGGCATCGGGTTTCATCGATGGAGACCAGTTCCATCACACTGCACGCTCTCCCGCTGCCCTATCCAAGGCACTTGCGAAGGTGGATCTGACCTCGGCCGTCGTCTTGCCCAGCTCGAGGAGGACCTCGCCCGACCTGGTTTGCCGGACGGACCTGACCTCCACCCCGCAGCTCTCAGGTTCGACGCTCTTGCGGACCATACTCATTTGGTATGCCTTGTTTGAATGTTAAGCCCAAAATTACAATTTGAATATTTGATGGGGGAACCTACTAGATGCTTTGCCGTTCTGTTAATCACCACTACTGAATTTGTTTTCTTCTAAGAACTCAAAAACCTGCTGCTGCGTAATAAGGATTTGTTCACTTAACTCTCTCAGGGCGAATATACCCAAGTGGTCGCATTAAACCCCTTTTCTTTTCTATGACACTGACACCTCCCTTCCGTTTGCAAAAGGGTGAGCCGATTCCTTTCCACTAGACAATGGTACTCCTAGTTCTATGCAAGGCGGAAATTACACCGAACAGACTGCGACATAAATCAGAATATATAAAATGATAAACTTTCTAGGCACGTTTTAAGCGAAAACAGACTGTTACTGAGTTAAACAATTTCCATCAACCGCTCTTTATCAACTCCGTTCTCTGTGGCAAATGGAATATTTTGTACAGTCATTCTGTATTGCACACCTTCGTAGCACCCTGCGGCGAGCCGGAAACTCTTTTATCACACAAGTAAGAAGTGGATAGAAACACCTTCGTATCACGGCTCCATTTTTATATAAAATTCTCTTAAAAATTGATAAATGCGCCTCCTGGGTGGCAAAGGACATACTTTGCATGCCATTACTCCCTTTTTATGTACTGTTTTCAGTTAAAGGTGTAAAGGTATTTTTGTATTTTGTCCTGGAGTTGACACTCCTACAAACTTTTTTCACTATTAAATATGCATGTGAAGGGCACAGATGTTTTCTAATTTAAAATCATAATTTTTGAGTAAATCATTTCGTAGCTAGCTACTGTTTTGTTTAGACAACGTTTTGCGATATGAATGTAAAGGACCACGTAATGAAGTTTTGGAGTTATGGGCAATTATATCGAAATTAATTTACCATCGAGCAGTAAACTCATTTCGCTGCAAAAGAAAAAATCAAGGATAACGTGGAGGTGCTTCCATCCAGTATCACCTAGATTAATTCCTTAGCACAAGCATACATACAGATATGGTACATCTTGTGAAGCTCATCAAGATCGTAATCTCGTCATTAGCTAAATTAGGCACAATAAATCCCCTAACATTTTAAAATTCTTCTACGACAACATTTTAATCAAAAATTTAAATACCCGAAATTGCTGCTCTCTTTGTTGCGGTGTGGAGTACCTCGTAGACGTAGTGGTGCGTGTATGTAGTTGTCACATGTAAACACATGTTTGGCCTTATCGCAATCCACATCCTCTTCATAGCAGCTATTAATTGAAATATGAGCAAAAGTGGTCTTTTCATTTGTCTTACTGCTTCCGCGTGTGCTTGATCATACACAACAGTCGTTCATACAGTGGGAAGCCAACAACGTTTCTTTTAAAGGATGTACAGAATTCTTCTATGAGTTTGAAGCGGGTATGCCTATGCATTGATTCTAGGAGGTAAAGGAGCGAATCCTTTCTTTGGAAAATTAGTATACGACACGAGAGGATTCTTGGGTTTTGTGAAGTTTTTTGTGCTTATTAGGATGGAGGTATGTATATATATATATGTTCCTTAGAAAACAAAAGCTTAATTAGAGACGGTGATCCAACACATGTTTCGGGCTTCTTGGAGCGTGTATATTTGATTTATGGGACATGGGTCAGGGGAAAAGAATTTCAGGAGGAAGTATAGAGCCTTGACAAGCGAATTTCATACATTTTTTCGACATGAACGTGAATTATTTCTGGTTAGAAGAGTGGTTACTTTTTTTCTTTGCCTTGAATAAAGAATAAAGGGGAGTAATTTCTAAAAGTTCACCTTTAAACCCAAAAATAGACAAAAACAAGGAATTTAAATGTCAGTTCGGCTGTTTTGTGAGGGTTACTTTAAAGTTTTTAAACTGGTTTCTTTATTTTGTTTGTTGTTTATTAATTAAATTGGCGTTGTATTTTTGTTTATTGTTTGTATTGTTTGTAATGTTTGTTATTTGTAATGTTTGTAACTTATAAAAACATTAATGATACAATGGAAATTTGGGAAACAAAAAAAGATATGCTTTTCTGTCTGGGGTTACAAATTTGGTACAGAGATATTTTATTAAAGCTGAAACGCCAGGTTCGAAAATGCCCTATTTATTTATTTATTTTGAAATTCTGTTTCATTCAAAATGATTTGTCGGACGCAATGTGTGTGTGTGTGTTCCAGAAAATTATTTGGTATAAAAATATATAGAATATAGAGGAGGGTTCGATAAATGAGTAGGATGGGGTATGCTCTCCGCCCAATACCTCACCTAAAATGACTTCCTCCCCTAAAAATTTACATTTGCGAATTTTTCGTTTTTAAAAGGAAGTACAGATACTCAAATATCTGTAAACCTTTTCAAGGACATTGACAGTCAAAGTTGAGCACTTCTTCGATAGAGAACATTTTATCCTTTCCAAAAATACCCTTAAATTTGAATTTTTGGAAATATTTTCATAAAAATTAGTGTATTATCATTATTCCCGTAAAATTTGTACATCAAAAACATGTTTTCCCCTTTAAAAGGTGACCCATTAATAATCGTTTAAAAAAAGAAATTATTTGCTCAATATCTGCTTTCGTTTAAAAGTTATTCATATTTTTATGTCAGGTGAAAAGTGCTGGCGAATTTGAGAATTTATTCGTTAACGAAAGGGGATATGCCTGGGTATGTCAGGGATACTTTAAAACTTCCCCACGGAAATATTATTTTTTTTTTTTAAATTTTCTGTTTAATATCATTGATACACCCAGAAAAATAACTTGGTTAAAGAGTAACTATTTCGGTAGTTATTTGACGAAAGTTTAAAATGGTTATTGAAATAGTTATAAAATAGTTGTTCTTGGAAGTTTCGCAAGAAATTCAAACTACAATAAATAGTAATTTTTCACTATATAAAATGGTAAAATTCGACTAACTATTTTAATAATTAATCCTGTGTATAAAAGGAATATTTGCTGGTAATTTCGTCTAAAAATGACGAGGGAAATAGTTGAAAGGCAACCCACTGATATAAAGTTGTGGCAACACTTCGCCACATATGAAAAACTTTTTTTCATTTAGCTTATGATTCGTAATAAGAATTTTTCTATAGTATATAAGTACTTGTGATATTCTCAATAAATTTAGTTATGACTCGACCCAAAATTCGAGAAACTAAAAGCCGCATTCTGTGACTTGGAAGTTTCCAAAAAGTGATAAATTTGGCCACAAGCATTTCTTTATAGTTTCTTGTCTCCCTTTTGTTTGATTTTTTATGACTTCATGTTCTTTGGCTTAGTACAATTGATGCTTCTTTGACAGTATTGGATTACAGCTAAATTTCTAAAAGAAATACTTCGAAGCGTTAGTATATCCTTTAACAAGAAAATGCTGGGAAAATCCAGCCCAGTAAAATTAACTATTTTTTGGTCCCTTCAAATAGTTAGAAGTAACTACTTTTTGTAGTTAAAATCAACTAGTATAATGTTGTTTCCAGTTTCAAACATGAAAATGGTTAAAAAATTGTCATTTTTTAACCATTTTTTCTCTGGGTGTACAGTTCGGCTTAAGAAGGATTCTTTAAACGCTATTGTTCTGTCAGGTCTTGTCTCGAAGACGAAGGGATGAAGATGGATCGAAGCGCCAGATTAGACCAATTTCATTAGATTAAAGAGCGGTTTACAAGCGACATTGCGTCGGTGCTCCAGACAATCGATTTTAGAGGTAATCGCCTCGTCGCCAATGAGCTCAAAAACTCTTGTGGATTTTTTCCAACGCGGAAGATGCGACGCGTCTTGCGTGAGCCTTGGACGGCGCGGCAGGAGTAATCAGCGGATTGACGGCAAGAGTAACCAGCAAGTGGACGGCGGGAGTGGCCAGTGAGTCGACGATGGGTGTAAGCAGTGTGCGGATGGCGGTAGTAACCAGAGGGTTGACGGTCGGAGTAACCGGCGGGTCCACGGCAGGAATATATACTTTATTATCTTTGGCTATATTATACACACAAGAGTTTTCTGTCATATGAGGGCTTAAGAAACTTTTGATAGACACGTTTTCTAATTTTTCTGTAATATATTACTTCTGGCGTATTATTCGGCATGCACGGTTGCGGATTAACATGTTTGAAAAAATGCGAAGATACTTAGTTTTACAGAGAACAAGAACAAATTAACAAAAAGTTTATTTAACACGTTAAACGTCATGGTACTTAAAAGCTCTCTCCGGATAAATGCATTTTACCAAGTAATTCTCTCACGAAAGCTTTTATGCTAATTGGGGCAATCAACTTGTTAAAAAGAATCAAAAAGTTGCACCACTGAATGTACATTTTTGTTCTCAATAGGCTTTGGAATTTGCAGGCATAAATCATATTAGTTTACTATCAATTTGTAGAGTGTATCTCTCAATTCACATTTATGTTCAAATGCGAGTCGATATACACGTTTTCGATTTACAAGAGTACAATTGCAGAACCAAACTACTATGTAAATCGTAGTATACCTGCTACTCCGGATAAATCAAATATTTTCAAATAAGTTTTCTTAAAATATTTCTTTTTAAATGCTGTATACTCTGATTTTAAATACAAAGCAAAGTTTCTCTGTTTTAATTTCCTCATTATACTCAAATTCATAATGGAAAAGTTTACCAATAGAATCCAGGGCTAAACTGGTATTCATCGCAATATCTGCCGACTGAATTCATGAACATTATTACCTTCCCTGCTGAAATACTGAAAGAAGTGCTTCCATCCGCTGAATTCCATTGTGACCTGAAAATCGCCACCTACCAAACTTAATACCTCAAAGCTCTCGGTTTAAATAACAAAAGCAGGAAACTGAATCACAGTAGCTATGTAATATACAATGTTGGTATAATAAGAATGATGTTAGGAATTAAATCCGAAACATTAATTCTCCCACCAGAAGTTCCACAGAGCGATTATAAACGGTTGCGCATGTGTGTGTGTGTGTGTACCGTTGTGTGGGGTGCAGGTTATATTTTAATCTAAAGCTGTGTAATATATTCCAAGGGCTTAAAACATCCTCGTCTATTACTTGAGTACATAATTTGCGTGTTAACTAAACACTGGTAGCCTTGTACACTTAAAGCTACGAAATGTATGGGTACACTTCCTGGAATTAGGCGTCTTTAGTATATTTGCCAGTAGCAAGGCAGTATTTATTTGATCCTTGCGTTGGGTAACATGGAGCTCAGAGGTCTTAGGGCGTTTGGCTTTCTACTGGTGATAATAGCTTTAAAGTTGTTTAAAATTTTATTATTCTGTTTTTCCCTAAATTGGGATTAGAAATTCATTTCTTTTTTCTGCAAGGAGGGAAATGTTTCTTTCTCGGCTTAAGGGAAGCCTGCATTGTTAAGTTCACGTCGTCAATTACAATCGTTGCCGTGAAACTGAATTGAAGTCCCTCATTGTATTATAATTTTCAAAATTATTTCACCTATTGGAAATTGAAAGTGAAAGAGTCTACACGTTTGTAACTGAACATGCTAACAAACTGCTGAAATGCCTACAGGATTTACTGTATAATTTTTAAGTGCCATTATTGCAAGAGTACCTTTGCTTTTCTTGCTGCTCTTATTGGGGCTGCTGTTTTGCTGTATTGCGGCTGTTACCACATCGCCGTGCAGCCACCATCCCTGCTGCTATTATTATTTCTATAGGTATCCCTCTGTGAGGTTGGCCTGTTCTGTTATTGTCATTTCGTGTCACAGAATTGCAGCTTCCGGCCTCAATAAAAATTTATTGGTAATAATTTTTGGTTTACTTTTTGGTCAATAATTTATGACATTTTTTTTCTGGCCACCACACAAGTATTTGAACGCTTTCTCACTTTAGCACCCATTTTGTTGTCGGATCCATTGCAATGTCTGCCGTCCACGCGTTGGTTGGTGCCGAAGTTGTGGATGGAATTGCACAGGTACCCCCGTTGCTTGGATCGGTGCAGGCGAACACTTTTATATGCATTTCAATTTGTTAGATTTATCGCGACTATATATTATCGAATTCGCAACGGAAAGGTATAATTGCTTTTTTCTTGTCGTTTTCTTCCTTTGGCTAAAGCCAATGTTAATTTATTGTCAGATAAAAGCCAGCTGAAACTGTTTGTAATAACAACAGCACAGCAGAATTTCGGTTAAAATTTGTTATTATATCAGTTGCAAATTAAATTTATTTCACCAGTAGAGAAAGCAATCAACGATATTTTATTGAAAGGTCTATGATCTATGTATTCTAGACACATTTCATTTACATAATCTTGGTCTCAAAATCACCTTCATTTGCTAAGATGTCTTCAGTCCCATCTGTGGGTGAAAATATGGGAAAGTGATTCTGAATCTAAAGAGCAGGATACTTTTTGGCTCACCGAGACCGACTGAAATTCATTGCTGTTCATCACTTCTCTCTTCTCTGCGCTCACCCAAAACAACAGCCGCAATCGGAGCGAATTTCGTATTCACACCGCATAATGAGACCTCTCTGAACACGTACATTCCCAAGAAGTTTATCTTCCTGAAAGGAAGGAAATCGTTCGTGAAATATTGCGAAGGTTCTATGCTTGACCTTTCCTATTCGCCAGGACCGTTGAAATCAAAGGGAGAGATTTTGAGAGTTCAAAGCATTCCGCGGTAACTTTTTTGAAAGAAAAATTATTACAACGTGTTTCAAATTTTCTTACTCGGATATGCTTTAATCCATCCATACTTAAATCAACTTATGTTGGCTTGGATTTTTTTGTGTGTAACAGGCCTCCATGTATCTTTATCTCTACGTTTTTAAATACAATTAAGATGTACGTTAAATAAGCGTAACTTGTAAATACCCGACTTCAAGCTAGTCCGTTCAGTAACTGAGGGTTATGTAAATCCATTATTTTCGTAACATTAAACTTTAATTGTCCCAAGATGGAAGAGAACAATGACAGTTATTAGATCCCATTAGCGAAACACTTGAGAAGGAACCCGATCCCGAGCATCCAGTAGGCCGAGAAGAAAAACTCTATTAAAATATTCAAATTTGTCTCATTGTTTCTTACTTTCACGTCTCATTTGAATTTATTTTTTCAAGACTGTGGGTCTGAATAAGCAGGACACAGAGAAGGACGACGGGGGCTAAGTTCTTCCCAACAACCCGGAATGGCATGCAGCATACAAAAGGATCTGGAACTGGAACTGCTGCTTGTGGGGTACTCACCCAAATTAAACGCTGGATTAATTGGAAGTCACATCAGCTGCTGGTAGGAAAATACGGTCGGTGTGTCTTTTTCCTACGAAAACTGCTAATGAAACTTTAAAAGGCGAAGGTACGTGCTAGGATTTCCTAATTTGCAGTATTGTGTCCTTGCGGTGGTAATTTTAATTTGAGAAAAATCCAATTTCGTTGTACAGCACGCATAGGTTTTACGGTTGAAAATTTTGGAAAATGGCTTTTTCAAGACCCTGAGGCCCAGCATTTTATTTTTAATTGAGAGAAATTTCCTGTTTGAGATTAGAAGGAACGGTTCAATTTTGTGCGGTGCCATTTAATATCAAAAGGTGGTACCGTCACAGCTACGTGAGCTACTGTTAAATCTTTTTTTAATTAAATTATTACGAAACAAGTTATTTGGCTTTGAATTGCTATTGGCAACTTGTCTAAGTGGACGGCTATAGCTATTTCTGCTAATGCAAATCACTAGCCGCCAGGAGTTTTCTTAAACCAACAGTTGCCACCGCACTCTTAATTAGTCGAAAGTGCATATTTATGACATCTGCATCTGTGTTAAACCAAAGGAAACGTTTAATTAAATTTACTGCAAAACGTGCACATTCAGGGCATTCGGGGCTTTCTCGCGCTTGCGGTTAGTTATATTCGCAACATTTAGGACTGTGCACTTCTGCCAGCCAGCCAGCTCCAGTCCACAGTCAGTCAAGATTGACTTTGTCGTGACACGGCTATTGAAATAAATTCTGGGACTGATATTAAAATTCCAAGAAATCGCTCCCTGCAGAATTGAATGGTAGGTACTCTTTACATTTTACGTGCTGGCTAGGTGTAAGCCAGCCGTGTATCGTTTTATCCATAAAAACAAATCTTTTTTGTATTCAAATTTATTCTCATATACTTTGCATAATTGAATACGATTGCTTGGCAGCTTGATTGCAGAGTGTTTGCACCATAATAAGAATGCTACTCGTGCATGTTAATTAAATTTTGTATCTTTACGGTAAGGAGCGCTTTAGGATTATGGCAAATGGAGTATCTCATCCAAATTTATAAATGCAACGAATTTAATGTCGAACCATATAAGCACCGGAATTTCAATTTCGTCCATTGACTAATGCATTCTAATTGCCAAACGCCACGAATTTGTTGACATATTCTAAAATTATCATATCGTTTAAACCGAGAGGATTATTGTATTCTCGTTTGTTCTTAATATTCGTAATAGACTATGCGATGGTAATAGGTTCGTATTATATGAAATGTCCGATTTGTGTTCATTCAATATTGGTTTGTTTGCTATTCTTTGATCCAATATCATTTGATATTTTTGGAAAACTTGTTATATTCCGCATTCAGGGGTAGTATCGTAGAAATGGAAATGTGTAGTGTCAACACACATCTTGTTAGCCGTGCATTTGGCGTAACAAATATTATGACGTTTTTCTATCGGGAATTCAGTTGTTTTATGAGACGTGTGTTGCACATCACATTTTCGCTGGCTCTGTTCTCGTTACTTTTAATAAATATTTAATATATTGTGCCGTTCATAACGAACTGAGTTTTATTTAGAATTCGCGTCCTCGACCTCCGGTCAAACACAACAATTGGCGACGAGAAAAAAAAAATTTTTTTTTTTGAAAGCACCAGTATAAGTTTGAAAACTTAAGATGGAGGAACTAATGGAAAGTTTC
>QYTT01094466.1:4360-15251 GCA_006980735.1 Dasypogon diadema
CATGAGATTGATTCTTCCATGCGGTCCTCATTATCAACTCCTTTTTTAACGTATTGGTTGTTGTTTTTTTGTTACAATATCAATATGTTTTATATGTTTTCATCACACTCGCGTTTTTTTCTTTTTATTTGAAATTGCAAATGACCGCACAAATTCACTTGTTTTTCGGTTCACGCCACGTTTCAGCAGAAGAAGGAACCAAGATCTCCGCTTTTTCAACCAGGCCTCTTATGGAACACTCTCGAATTTTTCCCGGAAGCTTTTATTTGAGCCTTGTAAGTGGCCATTGCGTACACCCAAAATGGCTTCCAAGACGCGGTCGGTAAGGCAGGTCGATTTGAATATTCAAAAAGGTACGTTACCTGAAATTTTCGCGGGGTTTACAAATTTGACATGCTACATTACTTCTCTACACAAAAGCCTACATCCCAAGCTAGCTATACGGTTGCTGCTGCTTCAAGACCATCCTACAGGGATGAACAACACACAGCTAAAAACCGTTGTAAACACAGTAGCCAAAAAGATCCCGAAGAATAGGGTTAATGGAGCAAACCCAAATTCTTTGGCTCCGGTTTCCGGTTTGGTTAGTTGGTCTTCACCAGCGAATATAATGCCATTGCGGATTGGCTAAAATAGGCCGCGGGGGACTTGAAGCCATGGAAGTGTACAGTCTTAAAACGCTGGAAGGTAAATACATCCCTTACAGCAAGATTCTAACTGGGTAATTCATAAACAGACAGGACAATCTATTATACAAGTCCGCAGAATTAGGGACTAAAAGTGTTTAAGTGGAAGTGTTCGACGAACCTGAAAGGGAGACAAAAGTAAACTCAAAACAAATATCTCAAAAAATCCTAGTTCTCACAGGTGTGATTAAAATCCCACGTTGAAGTACCTGAAATGAAAAGAAAAGACAACTCGAAGTAATAAGACAATAAAAAAATATTGAAATAAATAAATTAGAATCACAAATTTAGAATTTTATTTTCATGCAAATTCCTTAATCAAACAATCAGGAAAATACAACAAACAATGCGAATTTGCACATAAATGCAGCATATTATCAATGAGCACAAACACGGGACAATTTTACAATTAAATTCGCACAAATTCGTGGACATTTCAGGTAAGAAATTAGTAAAACAATCTCACCTTGACAGGTGTCCACAGAATTCATGAAATTTCACTTACAAACACATTTCACGACACAATTTGCACATAAAGCGACACTTACCTTTAATTAAATTTTAAGTGCACTAAAAAACACTACACAAGACCACTTTTAAGACACAAACTTCTCGTTTTAACACGCGCGTGTGACACTTCTTAAAATACTTTAAAACACGTCAAACTTTAAGCACCGGCGATGTTTGACGTATCAAACCGAAGCAAAATTACACCACGAAAACATTGGCTACGTTAATTTTACATACAACCTCATAACAGTGTGCCGCCATGTTCGCCATTTTATAGCAACTTTTATAGATTTTGTTTAAAAATTTAATATTTTGCGAAATAATTTATGGGAGTCATATCAAAATAATAGAAATTAAATTTAGGTCGATTTGGAACGAGCAAGTTTTACGAATAACATATAATAAAGACATAATTAACAAAAATATAGTGGAACGACGCAGTCAAGATGGCCGCCTTAAGAATATAAAAGGAAAGGAATTTCTCCTCCTTTCCTTTAATACATGGCAGGTGTCATCTACTCTACATATAAAACTCATAGGTATAATTGGTATTTGGGAATAACAGAAAATAAACAAATATAATATGAAGGCAATTTTCGGTGGAAAGTAAAATTCAAGCGGCATTCTTCTTATTCTTTTAGTAATAACTTATTGAAAATCGGCAAATAAAATTGTGAAATATTTCAAATAGAAATTATTTTTAGTAATAAAGAACAAGCAATAAAGAGTCAAAGAACAATTATTTTGAGCAATTTGGAATTCCCATTTTTGAGAGTTGAATTATTTTAATAAAATTTAATAAGTTGAATTGTTGAATGAAATTTAGTTAGCAGCAGTAAAGTAGTTCATAATTTAGCATTATATATATATATATTAGAAATAGGGGAATAAATTGCATAAAATTATGCAAAATTATGATAAAATTTGATAAGGTTCTTCATTACTTGCAACAATTACATCTTCTGTATCACTATTCATTTTATTTTTAAAATAAAAATACAAATTTTCGAAAATACTTGATTTATTTATTGAATTCCCCACATGAAATGTTAAACTCTTCCTCGTACCGTGAAACCAAAAAAGGACGAACAGAAGTTAAACTCGCATTGTGAAATTGGGCATTAGTCTCGTAGTTGAGTTTTCTTTTAAAACTGCGTTATCTGACAGATAATAATGAGAGATTTTTTCGAAAGATTTGTGTTTCTTTATTTTCTCTGGTGGTACTTCTTGCATGTGTTGCAATTCTATTTACTCCTCACGCTCACTGTAGATTTTTGTACTGAGCGAAAATTTCTTCATTCCTCTTTAGTCGTTTTTCCAATTGGAGTTTTGAGTTTGCGAACACTCCGTCGCAGTAGTCGTTTCACTCCCGTAGCCTTCTATTCGGACACTTCAATTTAATATATATGTATATAAATCATATTTTAAAAAATATTCGTTTCGCCCGCTTCGCGTTTTGTGTGTCCTTCCCTTAAATATAAAAAAGATCCGCTTTGCATTCAGTTGTATCTGCGTTGAGCGATTAATACGTTTCATAAGTATTTTCACATAAGCTTATGATTGATGCTTACATGAATGGGAATGAAAGCTTCAGAAAGAGGCAGTAGTCACTGCCTTCTTTATGTTGCAGGTATAAAGGTTTAGGAGGTTAAGATTGTTATACCCACTCTAATTCTTTATTTTTAATTATTTTATGTTATTTTAATTTGAAACTTTTATTTCTTTTGACTTTTGGATTTTTATTTTTTTTATACTTATTTATTTTTTGTTCTGTGAAATTATTCATTAAGTGTTGTAAATCATTAACTTGCTTCTACAGGGAAGTAATTTTAGTTAAAAGAAAATCATTTTGAAAAGTTTTATTGATATTATTTATTTCTGTTACATCACCAAATTGTCGAATTTTTAAAACTTCAAAAATTTTTAAAACTTCAAGAGTTTTGCTTTCCCGATGATAGAAGAGAATTATAAATATCTTTTGGAAGCTCTCTTATCCATAATTGTAAAGTTATTGTCGATTAAAAGTGGGTGAAGCCCAGATCTTTTTATATTTCCCTAAAATTCCGAAGGACGCTTGCCTCCTATTTCGGAATTGCAAACTAATTGTTCAGGTCTCTTCTCTCTAGAATCCATAAATCGCTGGAGTAAAACTGTCTTCAAGTTTTCGTATTAGAGTTTGAATTCCCGAGATTTCGAATGACATCAAGCACTTCGGTAATAATTTCCGGAGGAAGAGACAACAGTTATCGACTGCGATGTTTATATTGTTAAATTGTGCTTCACCCTGCACAAACTAAGCTTCTGGACAATTCACCCAGAAACTTGGAAGCTTAACTGAATTCACACCTATCTCCGTTTGGATATCCACATTATCTCCTTGAATCGACATCATTACTGATGCGAAGTTAAATAAAAGAAATTTTATTATATTTTTATTTAATTTATTTTAATATTAATATTTAATATTATATATAATATTCTTTTTTTTTAATTGTATGCACACTTAGATTTTTTCTTAAATTGTGTGTGAGTGTGGAGTGAATTCCCGGGACAAAATAAACTTGACGAACTTTTCCTGACAGAGGAACTTTCCGGGGAAAACTTTATTAATTGTTCTTTATTAATTTATCTAAATATATATATATATTTATTTAAAAATATGGCACTTTGCTAAATTTTTTTTTTGTTTTAATTTATGAGAAAGGAAAATGTATTATATTTATTTTGAAGAAATTTTTTAAATATTTTAATAAATTTTGTAGAATGGTGTCTTGTATCTTGTTTGTGTTGCACACAATGTTATACACAAAATATTTTATAATAATCTTTTTTTAATTAAAAGTTAATAATTGTTATTAAACTAAAGATTTAACTTTTTTTCCTTTTGGAGTTACTCTTCTATTTTTTTTAAGGGTTTTTGTTTCTTCTCCTCTGGGAAAGACTTCTAACTTGTCTCTTCTTTCTTCTTTCTTATCAATTGTTGAAATTCTTCATTCTTCACTCTTGTTTTTTGTTCTTTCTTCTTTTTTTTAAATTTGAAAGATTTCTTTCTTTTTTTTTGAAAAATTTTTCTTTCTTGATTAAATTCTTTGCTAAATTGTTGGGATCACCAATATAACGTTGGATTTTTTCTTTTATTTTTGTTCACTTTTGAATAAAATTTATCTCTCCGATTTTTATTTTCTTGTGGTTTGGCACTACTTTAATAATAAATAATAAATTCGCAGATTGAAGCTAAAAACTAATACAAAGATTTTGACAACTTATTTTTACAAATTTTCAGTGTTTATATGAGTCTCAAGTAAGGCTTTTCAAGGTGTCTTTTTCCAAAATCAAATGTGATGAAGTAAGTGCGGAAAATCAAGATGTCGACATAAATACATTCTCGACTAAATAAAATCAGATACTGCAGATTACACTGCTTATTCAAAGTATCTGGCCGCTTATGACTTTTCTCTTAAAGATTGAATTCTTAATGAGTTTATTTTCTTTTTATTGAATAGCTTAAATTCTACAAAAAAAATTGCCATATTAAAAATTCTTATTAATAATTAACAAAAAGATGAAAACGTAGCGGTGACTGCTACATAGGCCTGGACACAAAGCGTTTTAGCTTTGAAAGGGTAAAAGAAGTACAATTCCTACTGCTTTTTAGATTTCTTCTTATGGGAATATGGAAAATTATTTCATTCAATTTGCCTTGGTGTCAAAATTGTAGGGCATACGAAAGAAATTATACCAATACCACTGAACACTTTGTAGCCTTAGAAAACCAATGTTGTAAAAATATTTTCTAGTAAAAAATAAAAATTTTTCGTTCAAACACAACCCTTCCCTAAAATTTGATTCGGTTCCCAACATTCATATCAAGTCAGGCGATGAATTTGAAAGCTTCATTCTTTCGCTGTTCAAGGCAGGTGAATAATTTGATTTATGAAAAAATAATCAACACATATTACTCTATCAACTTTAATCGATGTTTTCTTCATTTATTCTAATGAAGGACACTACAAAACCATACAAAGTTATTTGAAAAAAAAAACTGAATAAATTCTTGTCACTAGTAATTATTTGTTTATGTCTGGATTAGTGTAAAAATTGTAAGTTTTTTAATATTATGGGAACAAAAAAAACGATGACAAACCATACAGCATTTTAATTTATCTGTTCATATGCTTGTTATAGAGTATATTCTATATATATATATAACTTATTTGATGTAAAGAGTCACTACAATGGGGTGAAATGAACCACTGTTTTTTAAAAAGTTTAATAAGTTCCTACCTACGTTCGGCTTCAAATTCACTATGAGTGTAAATAAATATGATTGTTGGAAAGAAGTGTCCTGCTTTATATGGCAGCTCCGTGCAAGGAAATCGCCTGTTACTATTTGAAGACACGTTATACTGTGCCATGTGGATTATTTACTGAATTACATGAAAGTAATCCAAGTTGCTCATTAGATGAATGCAATTAGGTTGCACAAGAATTGCATTAAAATAAATTTTACAACATTTACAGAACGTTCGTAGTACCAGTAACAGATCAGCTATACCCACGAGAGGTAAAAGGTAAAATCTTCTTTTGCGGCTACAATAGCCGCATAGAGCATAGCGGCAGAAGATCTTTTGATTTTATTATTAAATTCTATAATACGTGGTGAAAATTCGGACTGTAAAATACAAAAAAAGTATAAATGTTCACATTATTTCAATTTTTACATCTAGTGCATCCAATCGTATTCATTAATGCCATGCGCAAACTGTTTGCAGAAATCTTATATCTGTGCCAGTTAAGAGTCGTGTGGATTTTTTGGTACAGTATTTTTACAGTGACGTGTTACTTTCTATCCAGGGCTTCAATTTTCTGATATTAGAAAAAACTGACGGGTACCAGTTGTTACATCTGTCCACCAAAACTGTTTTATTCCCTTTTTGCTGCTTTATTGGAAAGCTTATACCCCATGATGTTGTGCCAATTAGAACATCATCTGCAGGATTAGTGCTTCCTCGGTAAATCAGAGGACCACCAGAATCCCCAGAGCAAGTAGCCTTCCACCTGTATTTATCAACAGCACAAATCATTGAATCTGTGATGTTTCTTCCCGGCCTGGACTTGTAATCTGCTTTGCATTGCTCTTCACTCATAATTTGTAAATCGGCCCGCATTAAGAAATTTGGAGAATTACCTGCTTGGTCGTCTCCCCAGCCAATTGTAAAGCAATCTTCATTTGTATAATTCTGCTCCGCTAGATTGATTTTGTTGACATATTTCCCAAATTGAAATTTAGGATTTACCCAAACAATTGAGATATCATTATTTTTTGTATCAATTTTGCGATGATCAGGATGTTTCAGAAATCTATTAACCTTCCTCTCCTGCACAGTAGATTCATTCGAACTGACGAGACTGAATGTTCCCGCTCTAATAATTAATTTTTCGGCCGTGACGTTCTCGGTACAATGAGCAGCGGTTATGATCGCGTCTTCTGCTATGATCGCTCCGCCACATCTGTGCCACGTTAGATTTCCGACTATTTTCTGCAGTGATACCATGTACGGATATTGTCCTTCATTTTTCTGTATTTCCCCATTGTTTTCAGTAATGATTGGTGCTGCCGGTTTTCCATAGATAAGCTTAGATACACCCTCTCTAGGAATCGGGGTAGAAGCCACTAGAGAACCCAGCGCAATCAGTACGAAGAAATGTTCCACTTTACTCAACATTTTGCAAATTGGAGTAATTTGTTAGCTTGTCTCTACATTTTATACCTTGCTAGAGTTTGCTAAGTAGCACCTGGAAATGTGCAAATATTTGTTCAAGCTTTCATTAATTTCATGTTACTTGTGTGCAATGCAAAGCAGGTGGTTCCAGATTTTAATATAATCAGTGCTGTTGTATAACCCTGAAACCTTGTATCCTAGACAGAGGGTATACTCGAAAGAGCCGTCAAGGAATTACGATTTGTTTAAAATTCCATACAAGCAGCCCGAGAGCTACGTAATTTTGACATCAGAAGGATCATTTCAGTACGCCGTGTGTTTGTGGTATTATATTCGTAAAAAAATTTTCAAAGTGGAAGGCTAGGGCTCGCCGTCATATTTTCCCACCGATTTTGGTGTTTTTTAAACATTTTCGGTTAGGTCCTTCATCTTGCCCCCACCAATGGCGGAAAACGGACCTTGGAACTCCACAACTGAATCCTGTTTTTCCAGGGCGTCAGCTATTTCGTTTCCTTCGATGTATCCTCTAACGCAGCAAAGTGTTGCCTCACCTTCTGAGGCTCTGTCATTTTGCTTCTGTACACATTTCATCGCCAGAGATGACTTTACCTCCGTCCGATTTATGCATTTCACCACCGCTTGATTTTCCTGTGCAATGAAGATTTTAACTTCCCGCGCCTGACCCTCCGTTAAGTAGTCCAACGTACGAACCAAAGCAAGCATTTCAGCCTGATAAACCGAGGTGAATCTCCTCAGGCTAACACAACAGACAAGTTTAAATCTACACAAAGGATCCCTGCACCTACCCTGCTCTCAATCATAGATCCACGTCAATATAACAACATTCCCAGGTCCTTTTTCTGGGAGTGATCCGTCAGTGATAAGGGTCTTGCGAAACTTTTCGGTTAACCTGAACCTTTTGATCCTGTTCTTAGGCATCAAGAGGTCTCCGATCCTTTTACGTGATCCAGGATTGTCCTATGGCGCGAAAAGCACACGTAATCCCTATGCACGGCATCTTACCGGTAACCTGGCATATCCTGGGCCACCAGACCGACGGCGACGGCGCGAGTTACTGAATGGGTCCTGATCGTCTATTAATGTTCATACCTTCCGGAACGGCTGAAGAAATATACATTTTTTTTTTTTAAATAAAATGTTGACTTTTTTACTTTAGTTTTACAAAGTCGGACGTTAAAGAATATCTAGTTGTCAGAGTCGCGGATGGATTGGGAGGTAATTGAAAGCTAAGGGTGTGTCCTTTCCAGCAAGCTCCCCATCATTGTCCTGCGGCTGCGATGTCTCGGAACAAGTATTGTGCGTAATCTCTAGTTGGGGGAGCACTCAATTAAATTTTATTAGAATTTCACTTGGTTTCACTATAAACTTCTCTTTAATCAGCCTTATTATTATCTTAACAGTTCACTAATTTTTCGAGATCTCTAACTTAATTAAACTTATTAAAAAACAACACAGTAAAAAACTCGACACCAACTTTCCCAACACAGCACGAGTGACCAAACAATAGCCCACGGAAATCCCTTCACCAAGACTGGCTGGGATACCTTTTCACTATTAATTCGGTGTGTTCTAAGTGCTGTCCCAAAGAAATTCGCCAAATCCAAAAATATCAAAAAATCGCCAAACTTCACTAATCCTCACTACTACTTTTTCCCTTTCTTTTTACACGAATAAATTACAAGAAAGAATAGGATTTTACTGTAGTCAGCTCCGACTTTTATAGTCTTCTATTCCAGGAAAGGTATTGAGCTGCCACAATTCGCCTTTAAATTTTATTTTGTGGAATGCAAATTCCTTCTTCAGTCCACATTTTTCTGCCTCGAAAATTTTTATTTATATTTTTACGCATGTTCATAAATTTAACGAAAAAAACAATTTTCTGCGTAAACATAATTTTTCGAATGTATATAAATTCGGATTTACTCCAAATGAGTTTAATATGAAATTTCTTTTTACTTTCCGAAATTTTCAACTTTCATTTTTCCATCCATTATTTGAGGCAGTTAAAAATGTGGAACCTGGTAAATTTTTCCAAAATTTTTCTATGTCTCTTTCTTCATATTTTGTTGTCCCTTTTCCCCCAACGTTTGGTTAAGGAGAAAAATTAATTGTTTCTTATCGGAAAACGATTAATTTCACAACCCGGTGAATTCGCGTATCGCAAAACCTCGGTACGTGACTGTATCTAAGTGGAGAAGATGTTGGTACGCGACTTCTTCACCTGCGAATTTTAACAGACCGCGAGCTGTCATTAAATCCGTTCAAGGTTGTCGCAAGTGTTTTCTCAAGTTCTCCTTGGATTTTTTGGATTAAATCATAGGTAAGTGATCATAAGCAGCCTTGATGCTTGTTTACATTGCCAGGACAAAGGAACTTTCATGAAATTTTCCACATTTGTTCCCTTGTTTTGTTTCAATTGAGTAATTCTCTGTTTCCTCACTATGTTGAGGTTATATAAGGGCCGATTCCAATCCAAGCCTACGTCTTCGTCTCGTTATAACAATTAGTGACGTCAGATCAAGACGAGCATCAAGCAAGCTCGTTCCAGTTGGGCTTGATTTTTGACATTTGTTCATCAGGCAGGAATCGATGAAAATTACACATTACTTCTGTTTCGAGTTGTTTGATTTGAATAGTAAAAGCTATTAGCTTATAGTAAATCAAAAACAATACAAAATAGTATGCGTTTTCTTGAATAAAACGTATCCATAATTTTCATGAAGTCAACTCAAAATTAACTTGATGAAGTGTTATACAAACTAGCAAAGCTCCAAACTATCTCGGTCTGACGTCACAAATTATAAAATATAACGAGCTGAAGACGGAGACAAAGACTTGGATTGGAATCGGCCCTACGTACGCTTTCAGCGGTTTGTTTGGGCATACAAATCCCCTTACAAAATGCCCATTAAAACCTGAAGTGTTTATGCAGAGCTAATCTTATTTCGTTTCAGGTCTGTTCATGCAATTTTTACTCCGCAACATCTCCGTGGTTCCACAATTATAGTTTTCGCCAGTAAGACTGTCTTAACTACGTCCTCTGCTGGAATCAAAATCGCGCCCTCAGTGTAGCAAATCCGTATATGTGCGCCTCAACCATTTCGGCCTCCAAAAATGATATAAGAGCATTAAGTGAACAAGTTATGAATATAATCGAACGGAAAGCCTAAGTTGCTAGTTTGCATTTATCTGTTAGCAAAGCATAAAAAAATTTAGGATGCGGCTAACTTGACATCATGATGGAAGCGTTTTTGACATATTTAAAAGAGAACAAGAAATTCAATATGCTGCCGTCCGCAGAATGCAAGGTTTGGTTGTAAATTTGAAAGAACAGAATTTAGCCGGCATGGCTTAATGTGAGACTCTGCCGAATGCTTTAAAACTCCTAATGACATCACCTCACTTTTACTAAAATTGTAGAGACAATGACGCCCCTTTTACTTTTTCTGTGTATTTTAATAATGGAAAACTAGCGAAACATTGGAATACAAAATGAGTGTAAAGGGTCATTAATTACAAGTCTACCTGATGATGGAATAATTCCTGTTGGATAAGGTAAGCGAAATAATTTACACGGAGATGTAGACCGCAACATGAAACAGAAAATGTTACTTTAGTAAATTCGTTAGCTTCAGATGACTTGAATCTATGCTTGGAATTGATATTTCCAGGACACAAATAGTGAATTTTTAATGTAATCCCGAACGGCGAAAACCTCGTTTACCATAGTTAAATAAAGAGGGAGGGATCCTTCGTATACTAAAAATTCCTAATTGTAAGGTCCGTGATTGCAACGTCTAGAAGAGTGATAATATTTAGTTACCTTAGTTTAGTCAAGCATTTAAAATTCTAAAATTTTAGATCCTCAGTTGAAAGTAATTTTTATTTAAGCTAAACTGAACAATACCGACCTTACAGACCTTGTAAATTTTATTTGAACTACACTGAATA
>QYTT01094467.1:0-11593 GCA_006980735.1 Dasypogon diadema
TGTCCACCTCCACCGTTGCTAAAATCGTGTCCACTTCCACCACTGCTAAAATCGTGTTCGCCGTATGAACTACCTCCCGATTCATGGCCACCGAAGTCGCCACCACCACCTGATTCATGTCCACCGATTTCAAGGGGATGTTCTTCCTTTTTAACGTGAATGTACTCTGGCACTTTGTAGGTGATATGCTTTTCGTGATATTCTGGAACGTGCTTTTCGATATGGACCGGAACTGGTCGTTCCACTGGGACTTTAACAGGATACGGTACGGTTTTCTCTATTTTAACTGGGACTTCTTTCTCAACTGGGTATGGAGCGGGTACTGGTACCTTCACAGGAACTGGCACTGGCTTGTCTACGTGTACTGGTACTGGTCGGTCAACCTTTATGTGAACAGGCACAGGAACCTTTTTGATCACTGGTACCGGAACTGGTTTTTCAACATGAACAGGGTACGGTTTCGGTACGTGAACTGGTACTGGTCGTTCTACGGGTACTTTAACTTCATAGTGTACAACCTTCTCCACAGGATAAGGATGATCCACGTGAACTGGTACTTTAACTGGATATGGGACCTTCTTCTCTACTGGGTATGGAGCTGGAACATGCACCTTAACTGGAACATGAACTTTCTTTTCTACGGGATATGGTTGCGGCACGTATACTTTTACCGGCACTGGTCTATCAACCTTGACGTGCACTGGATATGGTACTTTTTTCTCGACTGGATATGGAGCTGGTATGTGGACTGGTACCTTTACAATTTCTTTGACTGGGTATGGAATTGTTTTGTACACAGGGTATGGCTTTGGTACTTTGACTTTAACTGGAAAAGGTACATGTTTTTCCACTGGGACAGGTATATGCTTCACTACGGGATACGGTTCAGGGACTTTTTTCACAACTGTTATGGTTTTCTCTTCGTGTCCACCGTATCCTTCGTGGTAGTCACCGAAACTGTGCAATCCTCGCTTGTCTTGTTTTTTACTTTCTTCATTTTCTGAAGCTGCAGGTTGAGGTTCCTCGACGTTCTTGTTTTCCGCTGATTTTTTCTCTTCTTCAGCTGATGCTAAAAGCACCAAGGCCAGAAGGCATGCTGTTCTCTGAAAATAAAATTTAATAGAGTTTAGTGAATTTGGAATTTATTCTGAGATTCTTGTAAATATTGTTAATTGTTTGAAAATCAAGGCCGGTGTTGTAGTAAGTGTGAAAATGTGGAACTATGCACTGATCACAGTAAGAAACTTTGAGTTGGTGGTTTAGGAACCCTTTTTTTGTTGTCTTTTGACTTGTCTTCGCATAAGTCCATAAACTACTTATTCGCTTGGTTATAGTAACATTCTATGGAATTTGCTAGGTGAAACCATCAAATTGAGCTCTCTTTGGAATGAAGTAACAGTTAATGAAAAGAAAATTATGTAGGCACTTCTTTAGAAGACACTCTCCAGTAAATCTACGACTCGAACAGAGCTTCATATAACTAAATTTTGTGGTGAAACTTCAACATGTGCTATTGTTGTGTGTGTTTCCTTCATTCAATATGCACTTAAAAAACT
The DNA here is from genome assembly GCA_006980735.1 of Dasypogon diadema. NCBI lineage: Eukaryota > Metazoa > Arthropoda > Insecta > Diptera > Asilidae > Dasypogon > Dasypogon diadema. The sequence goes on from QYTT01094467.1 coordinate 1,557, forward strand.
ATCCATATCTTGCGTAAGCCCAATTTCCGGAGATGTTTATTGGGCATTTTTTCACCTACTTCCATTATTTCACTGAATTTCTAATTCATTCACTTCGTCGACTTTAATTGCACTCCGTGAAGGCACCCGACCGAAAACTAACAACAAATTCCTCACAGTTCCATTAAAAAAAATTCGAACTCACTTCTTTCAAAGGAAAGTGAAAAAAATTCAAACATACTCCACCATAAAAGGTAATTGCGCGCCAATTGCTTTTCCCGCTCGATTTATAATCCACAAACAGATCGACCGGATTACAGACTCCATAGAGCACTACTTGATGATCACTTGAAGATTGTCCAGAATCCATGGCGATATCTTCTTCACGTTTCTCTTGGTGTGCTGCTTGTTTTTCATGGTGCGTTTAACTAGACTTACCAGCAATTTCATCTCTTCCTTTGCTCCACTTGCGATTTCACTAAAAACGAAAACCGAAAGTTTTCCGAATGGTTGAAGAGTAGACGGGCTTGTGATAGACGACCTGCTACCTAAAGCACTTTTATAGTTGCCAGTATCCACTGGAAAGAAAAGAAGTCCGGGACCCACTACCAGAAACCACCACTACATCCAAGGTGGTGTTTGGGTTATGTATCTACCAAATAAATCCAGCAATTAAACATTTTCCGATCGTTGGTTTTTCTCTGTGAAGAAAAACTTCAAGTGGAAGGATGTAAGTAGTGCAGCGCAGTGGTTGGAGTGCTATAGCATCTGGTCACGGACAATTACCATCTCGGGGAGGCGTTCTGGACATGAACGATAGCCGTCCATTGTGATGTTGATGATAGCAATCTGTGAGGAAAGCAACGAAAACTCTATACCACGGAACTGGGTGCAAGTGGAGAGCTTTCTTCCTATTTTTGGGGAAAACTGCTAACGTCGTTGTGTGGTTGGTGCTGTGCGACGTTATGTCATCGCTCATCACTCTGTTTCATCACACACTACTATTCTATACTTCCTTGAAGTATCGATTGGTGGTTAGCCATGATTTGATTCCATCGGTTGCATGTGGTGAGATTTCTACAATGGAATTTCACCTGTTCAGGAATGTGACTATGTGATATTTTGACTGTGAAATGGGTGATGGAACATGACCCGGAGATTTTCCTGGATTTTGATGAGTCCGTAGTCTGTTTTTGGTCATTTTAGTAAGGGGTTTGGAAGGATTTGCTTTCTTCAGTCTAGTGCGTCTTCACATTGAAGGTTGACATGGAATTGTACACATAAATATTTATTATAGTTCAATTGCGTGTATAGTGATCATTGCTTCGCAAGGTAGGTACCACTTTAGATATAATTCTTTTCCATATAGAAATGATTGCTTTTATTGGTGCACTAACTCTTTTATTGGGTTTACAAATTTTTAAAAAATTCTCGAAATTCACGGAGAGATACATTCAGTTTTTGTCATCTCAGGTTTTCTTCAGATACGTCAAAAACAGGAATTTTTGGATACAAATTTAAATCGTATTTCCAAAATATAATGGCTTAAGCCTTATGAATTTGACTGCCTGTAAAATGCTATTTGATTTATTAAAATTATTTTTTTTACTCTGTTCGTTCAATCCAAAGCCATTTATAACCAGTATTTTGATTTTATACGTAATTATGGATTTTATTTGTTCGTCGAAAATTCTGTTTAATAGCGGATAATTCATTATAGAAAGCCTTTTAACTGATATGATAGGTAGGATAGGGAGGTTTTCTTCAGCTTTTGCTTTGATTACATTTGATAGATATACTGAAAGAGTGCTAAAAGAGCATTGGTAGAATGTTTTAGTTTTTACAATGAAACCCTTTTGCTAGCCTGCTAGCCATGTTATTCTGTTCGTAGGGGAGTTCTTAGACATTCAACAAAAGCTAAGGATTAAGATTCGATATAATATATATGGTGGATATCCGGTTTATCCATTTGGCCAATACTACTGGAACCCGAAAAATTAGGTTTTGATGAAAAACAAAAGTTTTTGCAGTATTTTCTTTCGTTTGTTTCTTTCGATGGTATCGCTCATTATTATGTCTATGCACTGCACATAATACTTGTTCTTTCTTACTATCGCTGATTACTACAAGATATTGGAGTAAGAGATACTGTGAATCTAATTGTTGTGTAATTTTCATTCGAAGGGGCTTGACAACATGAAATAAACTTCAATGAAAACTGTTGTAACCTGCAAAATTGATTGTTTTTTTTGGTTTTGAAAAAGTTTGGTTGTATATTTGGTTTTGAAAAAGTTCATAGTGATTTTGAGTTATTTACCCTTGTTTTTGAAAAAAGAGGTCTTGATTTTGATTTGTTTGCTATTTACTTTGATTTGATTGTAGATATCTTTGAAATGACGTTTGAAGTGTAACTGCCATTTACTTTCAGAAGTAAACATTTATTGGTATTAGATTTTCTAATCTTCTAAGCCAAACTACAGGACTAGTAGATCCTATTTACTTACTTCACAATGTCCGTATTAGAACTTCATGACTTTGATTTGAGGGCGTATCTTCATGTTAATACTACATTCATGATCGTAAATCGAAACCTATATCCTTCGAAAGCTGAGTATTTTATTTTCTAGTGTTGTTGATACGAATGTGTTGCAATTTTTCCCGGGGCTGTCAATGGGACAGTCAAATTGCGACCAACAATTCCTGCCCACATATTAACTAGTGCACTTATTTCTGGAGAAATTTAATCTCTACATGTTCCGATTTATGATACTCTACATGTTCCGAGAATACAAATAAAAAGGAACGGAATGGTAGAATATCTCGAAATCTTGGACAGTTCTTATTGTCAAAATAACGGTTAACTTTTGTCTCAAGCATTTCGTTCTAAAATGGATAATTACTTTTTTTTATTTTTGAAGTGATTCTTATAGATCACTTTGGCTCATAAGCGAATCACATACCCGAATGTAAAATTTTACGCTCTTTCCCTTTCCGTGGCTAAAAATGAAGTGTTAAATTAAAAAATAAAGTTGACCTCGAAGTGACCTTTAAATTTGACCCCGCCTAGATTTTTTTGCCCTCCGACTTTTGCTCAAGATTTTTTTTCCCAAAATCGCAACCTTCCCGGATATTTACTCTCTCTGCAGACATTTTGGAAGAAAAATATCTAATTGAAACAAAAATAAGACCTATTTCACATCTTTAATGCCCTAAAAAGCACAAAATTATTTCATGTTAATATTTTCCAATACTTACTTATATTTTGATTTTATAAATGAATATTAAATGTCGACACGAAAAAATATTGAGCGGCTTTGATGTTTCCCCTTTCCTCGTAATACAGGGTGTTTCCTAGTGGAAGGTAAAAAATAAATGAAAAACAAAAACAATGTATGGGAGGGGCAGGAGGAAATGTCTACCGTTTGAGAGTTACAGGGTGATTCATAAACCCAACATTTTCATGGTATTTATAATATTCTTTTAGTTTTATCTTATGATATGCTCAACGCAGCGACACACAGCCTACGCCAAAGGACCACTATTCCAATTTCCTTACCAAAAATATCAATACTTGCGAAAGTTAAAAATTTACTTCTTATTTTTTATTTTTTCACATTATTCCTCAATTTTCTCCGTAATTCATGTGATTGACATCCCTGTTTTTTTATTTTTATTAAATTGCCCATCTTGTTACCTTTTCGAAAAGGTAAAAAAACTATGACTTGTTTTATTGCACAGCAGTTAGAAAATCTGCAAAATAAAGAAAATTTCCAAGAAAAGGTCGGAAATGTTTGTGTAGGGTACATAGTATATAGAAAAACTTTTTCTATAAAAGGTAGTCAGTCGGAAAGAATATCAATCACAGTTGAAAAACCAATCGATAAGTATGGGTATTTTTGAGCCAAAAGTATTAAAATATGGTCAAACATTTAGTTTTGAAGGATATGTGGATATGATTTTGTGAACATTCTGCTGACATTAAGAAAGTCTTGTCCGGCATATTGAATCCGCCATTTTAAATTTCAAAAATCGAACTTCAGATTCGATTTCAGCGATTTTATATGCGTATTTTCATGACGATTGCAAAAAGCTTTGAAAAAGGTTTCCGACCGTTATATTTGAACTGTCATTTTGAATTTTGCTAGTCATGTTGGATGACGGTATCACCCATAGAAATAATAACTAAAGGAAAGGCCCATAATTTCACGTACACTGTATGGGAATGAAGCAATTTTTCGTGGTTAAAATAAAAGAGCTGAATGGGGGTGTGTAATTTTGTCAGTAAGAAGAAGATACTACAACTGTCACTTTTAGTGGAAAAACATGAGGTAGAGCGCGTTTCATTAGCAAAAGTTATTAAAAGTGAGTAAATCGAATGAATTAAAACAATAAACATTAATGTATGTAGTGAAATTAGAACAATAAAATATGTGTTGCACCAAATACAAATTGCCAAAATGTAGTGCATTGACAGTTGCCCGGAATATCTTTTCACAGATAAGTTTATTCAAAATATTTGATAAGAAACCTCAAGGAAGTTCTAAACTAAACTAAGAGTAATCAGTTAGTATTCATATTTTATTTATAACTGAGGAATAAAATATATTTTTATTATTGTTTACATTCACCCAATTATCTTTTTCTTTTTTAAATTGTGTAGTTTTGTGTAGGGACGATTTAAGAATAAAAATTTTCTTGGGGGCAATTAAACTTAAAAAGTTATTATCTTCTATAATAAATTGAATTTATGAAATTAACCTCTTCCAGAAAAGGAAAAAATTTACTGCTTCCATGATGAAAACAAACACATACGTAACTTTCTACTACATAACGGAAATTGCTTCCATTTTTTAGCTTAGGGCCTTTAATTTCGTTGTTATTTCTTTGTTATCATAAATAACCTCTACAATTTGCAAAAAGTTCCATTCAAATTGGTGCATCCGTTTAGAAATTATGCGGGGACAAACGTAGGATGAAAAAAAGTGACATGCAAACAGCTGAATTTTATACCTTTCTTCTTGCGTCGGTAAAAAAGATATATATTGTAAATATTTTAATGCAAAACAACTTTCTGCAATCCAGAAATTGCGTGCGATATATAAATCAATTCGCCTTAAGAATTGAAAGTATAGTTTTTATTTAATAAATAAAAAATTAAAACTTTCATATAGTTTATTTTCTCCTAGGATATTTTAAATTGACTAAAGTATCTGTATGCCGAAATTTAGCATCTAGATCGAAGCGTTTTTTGTTGTCCAAATTGGTCCATTTGCGAACTTGGTATTTCCCTTTTAATAAGGTACCTGTCTACCAAATTTCAAATCTTTATTTCAAAACATTCTCTAGATAACGCGTGAACACATAGACAGACAGACAGATGGACAGATAGACGAAAATCTATTAAATATATATATATTTTCGTGTATCATGAATACTTTTATGCATTACAAACGTTTGCCCAAGGCTACAATACCCCACATCTAAGGTGTAAAAATGCGGACAATTTTTATCTCTTCTTACCAAAAATTCTGATAATTTGGAAAAATTAATTTCCATTACAAAACAGAAATGAAAACACTCAAAATGTGTTCAGTCGCCATACTGAAATCAATTAAAGTCCTATTAAGAAAATTCGACCTCACCAAACGTTCAGGTGCCACAGTTTCTACAAGCTTCGAAAGCTAATAATTAGGTATTGCAATAGGTAAACTTGCTCAACCTTAACCAAAGGGTGAATGAATGATTTAATAAAGCGGCCGGACAAGACATTTATGCAGTTCAAATAATCGTTATAAACCACCTGACAGCCGACACTTATCGTCTTATGAAATCTGAAATGCAATTGTCTGAACCACTGTTGTATCTCAGAGATTTTATGGCCATTTCCGTCAATTTTGTAGATAATAGTAATAAAATTGGTAAAGAGAAATTTTTATTAAGTTTGCTTGCGCAATTTTCTGGTACAGTTGCTTGGAATTTTTAATTACAAATTAGAAAACTTGTAGGTGCCACGATTAAACCCAAAGTATACACAAGAATTTATTTCGTAACCATAGGATTAAAACCCATAAGAATAGCATTATTTTGTGGATTATTAGTTATTCGAAATATGGGCTCATTGAGGCCAGGAAAGGATGGCAAATTCTCACCAAGTGTGCTTCACAAGTACTACCAAAAAGAGGAGCAAGTGGATCTTTTGTAAGTGAAAGTAATTAAAATTTTCAAAACGTATCTTTGAACTCATGCCAAATCCTAGCATACAAAACAAATATTAGAAGGGATCACTGGGGAGTTTTCTGATTTCAATTTCCCATAGGAACTCCCTGATTTCGAACACGGAAGCATGTAATGAACGCAATTAACATGCATGTAAACCGCAATTAACGTGAAATAGCAATCATCCACCATAAACTAGTACTCCTACTATTATCGAATGACACCTGAACTAGTGCTGTGAAAGCAAAGCAAGGTAAGAAAAGCACATACCTTGGACAAGGCGTGTGGAAAATAATGCTGTTGTTCAGACACCTGGGTTCTTTTCCATCGAACGCATTCTCGTATCTCATCGTTACGCTCAATTCAAAAACCGAAATCGATTAGCGTTTAGCCTGCTTTATTTCCACCATTATTTCGTTACGTAAACAATTGTCCAATAAAAACTCAAACAGCGCCGTAATGCTCCATTATGCTATCCAAAGCGGAGTCAGGCACGTTCCATAGTATTCGTAAACGTATTCACTTCCCATGAATGCCACAATAAAAGAGTTCAGTCAGCCGTCGTTTGCTACTATGAGGAAATGGAAGTGAAACCTGGTCTGGAGTTGTTTTCTTTAGGTTCCTGTGTTTTCAGTCTGCACTGCAGGTTTACATGTCGTTGACTTCGTCAGGTAGGTCGTGTATACTGCCTGAGTAACCGTCTTTAGCGTGACTAATAATCATCGTAGACAAGTGTTAGACTATTTTAGGGCCATTAATCGTTACGGGTGGGAATCAAGTTGGGCTCTACTGACCGAGATTGGAATTATCAGGGAAATAATTTCAAGGAAATTGTTTAAAGATGTCAGGTAACTAGAGTTTTTCTACAAGTCTTCGGAGTTGTTTTATACATATAACACCGGCAACTAAGTGCTTGATAGTCCTTGCAACTAATGATATTGCTTTAAAAGTGCTTGTCGTTTTATACTCTTTGTATGTCACTTTTATTTTCAACTGCGATATTCTTGTTATTTGGCTGTGAAATGGTTTGATTCCCAATATATGTGTATATCTTGGGAGATAGGAAGAGGAAGATAAAGCCACCCTTACTAGTTATCCATTCATAGAAAAATTATCGGTTGATATTTTGAGTAAGTAAGATGCAGATGTGTGGGCAAAATATTCTGTGTATGTCTGTAATGAAAAATTATTCCTACCTAAACTTGAAATTTTATTATATCTTCCAAGTTTGGACCTAGAGCAGAGAATCTTAGTGTGTTGGATCTTCCTGCATTGTTCCTTCCGATGTGATGTTATAAAATAGTTCAATAAATCTTATATGTCGCGCAACATTTTTTAACGTATTGCCTAAACTCAGGGGACAACACTATGATGCACACAACACAGCTTAGGCGGAAGAAAATTTAAGGAAAGGGAGATTGGGAAATTTTAACCTGACAAATGTTGCAAGTGAGCCACAATTTTTGGCATGAATTTATTACTGCGCAACAAATAATGCAGTGACCGCACAAGTACAATTCTTGTCAGTAGAATTGCCTCAACCACTGGTACCCAGATAAATCGCCGTGTGCTGTGCGGGATTGGAACCCACGCTAATAGGGAAGAAAATCTGTATACGTGCGCCTCAGTTCGCTCTTCCACCGGCGTGGCTAAAACAAACAAAACAAAATCGGGTAAAAGTTGAAAATTTCATTGACTTGAATGATCAGGTAAATCTAAAGCAAAAGTCCGTAGTGTTGGATAGCCTTTAACTTAGACTCATTCAATGAAGCAATTGATTTGACTACACCCTATCAGCACCATCATCAACATTTATAGGTTTTTAATATTTTTGATTCAGATTCAGAGACGACGAAGGCAGCCATGAATTTTAAAAATTGTCCTATTAATGTGCTCGCAACAATTCATTAATCGGTCAAGATAGAGACAGAGGTTTTTCGCAGAACTAACTTAAGGCAAGATAGTAAATTCTACAAAAACGAGATGGCAGATCAACAGTATCCACACGTCTCCTACAAACACCCAGTCTTTGAGGCTTACTAGGGTTCAACAGAAAATAATTCTCTGAAACCCATATATAATCCTTTCAAGATTGATAGGAACAACACAGTCCTCTATAAGGAAAATAGGCCTACTCAGATACAGATATACATCGTTATTATACAGTTGGACCTTACGTCCACAACCACCTCGGGAAGATCGTTTATAGTCTAAATAACGGTGAGTTCAGAATGGATTACTGAAGGACATCGAATGTCAAGAGCAATAGCGATAGTAATTTCCCGACCTTTACTTGCTGCGATCTTTCTGACACAGAGCGAATTAGAATGATATACGAAGATAAAAGATCGAGCTTATTATGTAGCTTCGATAGGAGTTATATCAAGTTCAAACGCCTCATAACACCCAAGTAATATTAGTTATTCACCGTTTGATCTTCCGGTAGGAATTTCGAGTGAACAATTCCTCGAATATAAAAGAAAAACAGTGAGAAGGACTTTAAGTTTGGGTAGACTTTGCATCGGTTTTTTGGGTTTTGGCAGATTTGGCAAAAGCCATTCCGATGCATACCCTATTCATAGACCCAAGTCTCATCGTCCATAATGACGCGACCGATGAATGTTGGGTCCAAATTCACTCATTCCAGCATGTCCGATTATGATGCTTTATTTGAAGAGAATTGAGGTCTTTTGGGAACCAGTCGGACTACGACACATCTCATTACCAACATATCAGTCCGAGCCGATTCATGACAGATGTTGGGGTTCACGAGCTAGCTCTCTGAGACTGAAACGACAATTACAATCAAGCACTAATTTCTTCACTTTATCGACGTTTTCTTCATTATTTGGGTTTGAAGCCCGTACAGAACGAAGGAAATCGCCAACGAGTTTACGACCCTCTTTGAACGCTTTGCACCACTCAAATGCTCTTGTTCTGGATATAACACACCCGCAAAGGCTTTCTCTAACATTTTCAATGCTTCAGAATAAGGAATTTCGTTCGCAGCATAAAATTTCAAACAAACTCGTTGATTGAACCAATTTATGTTTTCGACTCTTGCCAACAAACAAAATGACATATCGCGCTCAAACTCAACGTTATAATACATCATAATGCTGCCAACTTACGAAAAATAAAAACATTAAAAAACAATTAACGCGGGCGATTTTAAAGACTCAGTCCCTAAATTTATTCGGCAGAATCTATATGTGTGATTAGAGACAGAATCGATGGCAGAAAAATATCTAGGAACTTTTCAAGAGAACTCTTTTTGCTTTTTGTATCCAGGAATATTTTCTCACTTTTTTTACTATTGCTTCCTGACATTTTCAGCGCATTGAAAAGCATGATACACGATTTACGTGATATAATTCAATAGAAAAAATTCGGATCCAACTACTCAGTTGTTTGAATAGATAAATAAAACTGAAGTAACAAATGATACTGATAAACAAGGAAAGAAGCTATAATTGGTTTAGACCAATTATGTTATACCCTAGACGTTTGTAGTTAATTGTCCGCGACTACTTATTCTTACAAATTCGCAGCTAACCTTCAAATCTGCAGGCAGTCCTACTATCCGCAACCTGTCGACACACCCTTTAGGCTTTGATTTTCCATATTGTGAATATTCCGTTGGGCTGTAGTAAATCCTGCCCGCCATATTGGACCCGCCATTTTGAATCTCCAAAATTTAACTCCAGATTCGAAATCAGCGACCTCGAAAACCTATATATGCATATTTTCATGACGATCGCCAAAACTTTTGAATAAAATTTAAATTTCTAGCTTTAAAAAATAAAGCTTTTATATGGCAACCCTATGAAGGAGTTGCCCAA
>QYTT01094467.1:16458-44981 GCA_006980735.1 Dasypogon diadema
GTAACAACACAGATGGGAGGGCCAACATATTCTAGTACGCAATTATTTAGAACGCTGATAGCGGCGTCAGTTCTCACTTCCCAGGGACTGACATTTAAAAACTCTCTCAGAACAAATGGATTTTAACATTTAATTCTCTCACGAAAGCTTTTATGCTAATTGCTGCACCCAACGTGTTAATACTGCTGGCGGCAATGTAATAGTAAAATACGCTCCTTAACATCGCCAAACCTATCGACTTAGAGGGATTTAATGTCAGCTCATTACTCATTAACTATTGATACAAATTCTGAAGATCTAATTTATTAGGTTTATATCAGAGACATAGAAACAAAATGGATCAGAACTTCCACATAAAATACGTGTCCGTGAGTGAAGCATTTTTCTTAAAGATGAAGTGCACGCAGGGAAGAAGGATCGACGCCTTAGAGTAACATTTTCCCTTGTAAATTGTTGTTTCTTTTCTCATATCGCATTAGAGAACCATAGGTAATATAGAAAATCCCTTCACCAATACAAGAATGTAAGGGCTTCACTTTTCCAGTCCATTTCGTTATCTGGTCTAAGGTTTATACATTCAGATATATCTGTTCATTGTCGCATGGACGTATCGGATGGACTCATGAGTCAGAGTCTGTTAGAGCACGTTAGATAAAAATTGTTCAAAAATGGACAACGCTGTTCCGTAAGCTTGAATCAAAAAATAAGTTTCTTATACTTGCACAATTTGGATAGGATTAGAGAACAGATTATCTGTCATTCATCTTCAGCTATATAGATGAGAAATTTAATTTATTACCAAATTTGTAGGTCAAAACTGAATGATTTACTGAGTCAAAGGCTTTACTGAAATAAAGAAAAACTAAGATAGTTAGATAATCCTTATCAAGGGCTTTACCTGTTGCGACTTTAAAAAGTGTTGTCTTACAGCTGTGTCCAGCACGGAAGACAGACTCCTAACCAACAATAAGGCATTCTTAACGGCATGTACCATTATTTTTTGGTATATGATTTTTTCAATACCTTTGCAAACAAGTTTAGTAGGCCTACCGGACAAAAGTATTCATCTCTTTCAAACTTTAAAGTTAAACTGAACTGTAATCGAACTTTAGATATTGTTCAATGTTAAGTAAAACCAAGTATCTATATTTAAAAATGTAGATATTCTAACTTCCAAATTTACATTTCAAAAAATTTTTAGAATTTAATTTCATTCAACCCTATCTTTTTATCATGTTCTACATAACAAAAAATCTTGAAACTGAATCACATTTTGAATTTTGGAGGGATATTTAAACAATTAATTTTGGGTTTTTATAGTCGAAAAAATTTATGGTATTAAACGCATATATTTATAAAAACAAACTAATAAAAATTCTTTGTTGCACATACAATTTTGTTAAGTAGCAATAGCAGTAGGACGAACACAGAAACGCTTGGGAAGTTAATGACGCACTTATAGGGTTATGTAGAAATTTGTGCCATTTTGCAAGCAAGCATACCTCTCTAATTCTTCTGTCTCTAGTTTATTATTACAGAAACATAGCCAGACAAAAATTATTTATGTGTTGGCATCCTATTTACCCAGTGCGAGGGAGAAAATAGAACGACAATGCAAACTGAACTCTTAGATTGAACTTTACCCTTATATTGTCTTCAGTGAATTATTGTAAGAATAATCTACCAAAGAGTAATTGATGAATTTCGAATGAGATCCCTGTGTTAAAAGTAATTAATCAAGTAATGTACACACTTCCTCCTATTTAATGTGAAATTACTGACAAATTGAAATTGAATTGTCAATTTTATTTATATGTATATATTTCATCGTTATGACAATTAGGAACGTGATCCTCGGTTTACACAATTTCGATTTCTGCGGTACATTATAAATCGAGGGCGATGCAAACTAGTCGAAGGTGTAAATTGAGGTCTCCCGATTCGGAGGAAATGTTTCCAATGTGAAGTTGCTAATGGAAATAAATATTGTCAGCGTATTTTACATTATAAAAGTATCATCAAGTCCCACTATTTCAATTCTTACCAACACAATTCAAAGCAATATATAGGATAGCCGTTTTGATACTGATTCTTTTTCCGAACAAATTGCTCTTTCCATTCAAAAATATTACCAATTGTTATCAATCAGGATCACTGAAAGAGTGAAAAGTATCGCCTCTTTTTATCTGTAGAAACTTTTTATTTTTTTTTAATTAATGCAAGCAGAATTGCAAGTATTTTCCAAACCGTGCATTTTTTCCGAAAATTTAAAAATGCGTAATACCTTTATTCCTTTGCTTCTTCAGTAATTTTCACGTAAAGCTCAAATATTAAAAATGCTATATAGCTTTGGTGGCAGACGCTTTTATAAAAGCTCTATAGTGCTAACAAAAGCTTGGGGAGCACGAATATCACCAATTTAAAATTAGCTTAAGCTTAGTGAAGGTAGACTTATATTGAAGCCGCTAAATATGCAAAGATTTTTCTTCGATAGCAATTCCAAAATTTAAGCTTGGTTTACATTCAAAAATAACATTATTAGCTTAAATATTGGGCCAATAATTTACAGAAAATGTCAAGATTTTCAGCATTCCTTAAATTAAATAATATTGATTAGGTTTAATGCAGAACAAAGTGAATACAAAGAAAAGTTCACTATGATAAAGACCGTGACATTTTGTAAGAGCTTGTTATGTTATAACTACTCTTCTGTACTCCACATAGAAATGCGGTTTTAAATGTAGAAAATAGAACAGCTTAAGATAAAAAGCCATAATTTAGCTTCTATGCGCGTCCTTGTGTTTTTCTTATAAATACAATGATGCTGCAGCATAATACATTCATTGCAGTTTTTCTAAGAAATTTGAGGAACTTCGGTAATTGATCCAAGCAAGCTCTTAATAATACCTGGCATATTTTGTGTTAGTTTCATGATCAATGTTGTTACAATTGCTGTAGTTCTGCGGTAAAAACTTCCAACAAGACTAGAACTAATGCAGTTAAGGTAGAATATTTTGAGATGCAAAAAAAGTGAAAGGACACATAGCCGTGAATCCAAAGTGAAGTGAAGATTCATTTTAAATTTTAACACAGAAATTGTTAAACTTATCAACTTAGATGATCAAAATTTTAAATGAAATCGAGTTATACCTAATTTGTTTTTACTTAATCAGACTAGTCATAAGTCAAATCATATGTGAACTTAAATTTTCGGAAAGAAAACAATTAATTTGAAGACATTCACCGACATGAGAGAATCTTTAACGCTTTATTACTATCCGTGTTTCACAATGAGTCTTGATTTTTTTATCTTTCGATCGACGCGGACAAGAAGTGAATCTTCCTTTTTCCAGGAGGAACTTTACATTATTCATTATGTCTTTCTTAATGAAGGATTCCGGCTATTTCTTCCTTAAGCTAAAGGGGCAAAGTACAACCTGAAAAATAAGAATTTTTAAGAACTTCAAGTAATTAAATATATTTATAAAATCCCACGATTTCAGGTAAGTACACTGCCTTATTATCTTCAGAAATGTAGTGAAGTGTTGATAAATATAGGACGACTTTTTCTGCTTGGTTCTTTAGTGGGCAATATGAAAGCGATATTTGACGTTCACTGTTCGCAAACGTAACCATGTTATGGTCTCTTTCTCTGGTTTTCAGAAAAATTGGAAGGATCTCCGCCTTGTGTTTTCTAATTGTTCCAACAAACATACCTTGTAAGGGTACGATCTGCGTCACTGGTGCAAACGTAAATTAAATGCAATAAACAAATGCAATGCCATAAACAAAATGTAACATCGTAAATAGGGTTCAAAAGTGCTACAAACCGAAGAATGGCGAAAAAATCCGGTTAACTAAAAATCATGTCTTCCTTAATCTTAAAAAAGCTCGAGCTAGTGGAAAGTGTAACCCCTCCAGTAAAAGTAAGCCATCCAGAACGATTAATACATGTACGAACTAGCCCATGACTGTAAAATAAGGTATTAACACGTTGAGTGCGGCAATTAGCATAAAAGCTTTCGTGAGAGAATTACATGTTGAAATCCATTTGTTTTGAGAGAGCTTTCAAATGTCAGTCCCTGGGGATAGGGGAGATAGATAAGATCATCGTTTAACAACCGAGACAGATATATTACTATGAAAGATTATAGAATTCAAGTAGATAGCAGGGAAAGGATACAATAATTAACATAAAGTGGATGTAAAGCATATTAAAAGACAGATGTCAACTACAAACAATCCAAAACATGGTCCAAAAAAGATATATAATGCCTTTCAGACCCCATTAATACAAATATCTTCAACTGAAGTACCTCGAGAAGGGTTTTTTGTTTTTTTTTTTAGGAGAGAAAATGCATTTACGGATATCCACATTACTTGGGGCCTACTGGTTCTTTGTACAGAGAGTATCTCCATGAAGCTGTTCGTTAGCTCCCAATGGATCTATCTCTATAGCATAAGCCCCACTATGCTGTCTGTTGATAACCTGGCCAGCATCATCTCCATAGCGGCTCTCCCATCCGCCCACCGGCTGTAGGCAAACAGCGTATGCTTGGCGTCATCCCTACCATTTCCGCAATACGGACACTCCGGTGAGTCGACCCTGTCAATCTTATGGAGGTAGTGCCGTAGGAACCGTGTGAGATGGTTATTAACTTCGCCGTATTTCCTGCTGAACCACGGTTCAATCTAGCAGTCCATCGTCCCCTATCATCGCTGTGCTACGTCTCTTGCCATCTACTCGTGTGAGACCTTTTCTCTTTGCTGGCCTGCCTCCGTCCTACCTCAGTTTTTTTTATGTAGATGGCCTTTCTTTCCGTCGCAAGAAGTTTAATTGGAATTACGCCCGTGATGATAAGGACTGCGGTTTCCCAGACTATGCGATATGGGCTGGCCTGAGGGTGTCATGACTTTCACAGAGGCTAGGCGCTTCTTATGCAAATTTATCTTCATCTGATCGCCTCGTTCCTCGGCTCCATATGCATTATGTCCATGAGCAAGCGTCGTTTGCTAGACTTTGAGTTAATGGGTTACGATTAGGTACAATACGAGTTTATTTTTTTTAACGAAAGATTCATATCAGCAAACGAAAAAGCCCAAATTAGGATTGACCGAACCATTCTAATTGAGCTGATACCTGGTAGTTTTTCCATATAATTTCATTTCCGATGGTGGCATTCTACAGTCCACAGGAAAAATAGTGATTACTATCATCTCACCGATAAAATGAAAGGGCAATGTGAAATAAAAAAAAGGATAGAAGTGGAAGAGCTGCAGTCATGAATAAAGGCCTCCCTTGGTGATCTAACGTGTCCAGGCCCAGAATTGGGAACTTATGGTATCCGTAATAAGTAAACTTAAGTGGAACACTGACTGTTCAACGTGTACAAACTTCAGACTTCAATCCACAGTCAGAAATCGATTTTCCTACATACGACTCAAATTTTTTGTTCTATTGTTGGCGGTTGGTGTGTCTCTCGAAACCTGGGAGGTTCGTTTTGACAATAATAAAAATCTTGGAAGCGTGTTTGTACTTTTTAATATCTTAAGAAAACAGTGGTATGTTTAGTTGGGGCACGGAATTTTTTTTTAAACATTTTGCGAAACAGCCATCGATTTTTTTTGTGGCTGGCAAAGATTGCTTTTGAATTTTTAACTAATTGTTGTCAGGTGATCAAATTAAGAGACTTCATCTCTGGAAAAGAAATTGTTTTCTCGGTGTACCTCAGGGATCAATTCTAGGTTATATTTTAATTAATTGAAGTGATTTACTAAGTGTAGATTTTGACGTTTTTGTGTATGCGGGGGGGGGTGTTTTTAGAACGTATTGAAATCTTCCTATTATTTCATTTTTGTTAAAGTTTCTGTTGATTTACCTGTGAGAAACTCTAACTGAGTGAATTGTTATCAACTCACGTTATAAAACTTGATATTTTCTCCATAAAAGTTTCTTGTAGTAAGCTCTTGTTGTTGTTTACAAAAAAGGAAGAAAGAACCTTTGCAAGAATACTTTCATCTAAAATCCTTTATATTGCTCTTTTTTATAAATTTTATAGAATTCCTGGAAAGTTATTTCCTATTCAGTTATTCTTTATTCAAACAATTTTCCAACCTTCAGCCTCTCTGATTGCAACATTTCCCTAGTTACAGTTCGCTGTTTACTAAACGCTGTCGGAAGTTGTAAAATTTTGTAAGTATCTATTTGTTTAGATAATATCTCGCATACTTAATTCGCACCGTGCAGTATTTTTTTTTCATATCTTCGTTCAACTTTCAGATAATGTTTTTCAAATTGGACTGGCTGCAAACCCTTGCTTCTTAGATTAGGTGGACGCAATAAATTCAACGCTATTAAAGGCATTGCATTATAAAACAAAAACGATTGGGCGACAAACAAGATCCAACATTCCTTTACTACTTCCTCATTAAATTAGTTAACCAGTTTGATTGAGATCTGAATAAGCGACATTTCCATACGAGCAAAAATTTCCTTCCTCAACTGGAGATATCCGGACGCAAATTTTCCCTGCATACATCAGTCAAACAGACCACGCACTGCAATTTGCACTGTTTTATTCTTCTCGGCGACCAGTATGTGTCCAAGTGCATGTTATATAATTCATCGTCTTGGCTAAACAGTTCAGGTATTTAATGGCAGCAGTAAGTGCTTGGGATTAGTTTCCACGGAATGAATAATTGCAAATAACCAACAGATAGATACTGCGCCAAAGTTGGCCAGTTATCAGATGTTTTGTGAGTGTGATTCAGGGCATACAAATGTTGCCGTAAAGCCAGTAACTCCCCTGAATCACCTGATTTAGATGGGCAAACTTTATGAACATTATTGCTCAGTTCGGACATAATGAGATGGTTTTTAACAAAATATTCGTCCTTCAAGTGAAGCTCTAATTGCACACTTTGGAGGGCAATTACTGGAGGATATTGGGGGCATGGACTGTTAACTACGCATTGCACAATGTTTGGAAAAAGTAACTGGAATCGGAGGTGAAATTGCCTAACTTTCGGTTTTTCCAGATGTTGTAAAATGGCTTGGATCAATTTGTCCGGAGAAACGCATTGCTGGCTTACAACTGCCTTTGACAACCCAATCGATGCAATGAGAAAGCTTCAGATAACTTGAACAATAATCCCATTAAATTACTTGAGGGGAATTTGTTTTGGTATCCAGCTGCGGTACAGACGAGCTGATGAGTCCAGATATATCTCGTTGTTTGATTGAACATTTTTTTCTACACTTAAATAGGTTTTTGGATTTCCTAGGGTGTAGGGGCAATATTCATAAAATTGTGCAGCAGCAACACTGCGTCTTTATAGCCGCCAGACGCGAAGCATATGTGCCTCTACGTTCGTTTTGAAATGCGTATACTTTGGAGTATCAGGAGGTTTCGAAACAACTGTAGTGATATACCATTGAAATCGGAGAGTATTTCAGCATCGCGTGAGGAAGATTAAAAACTGAAATAGAATATTATATTGGAAGCGTTTCTTAATATTTGTCCAGACTAATTTCGTACTTTGTGAAGAAACGTAGAGGTTATGTGCAATTCTTATGGTTGTGTACAGACGACAAGGTGATATAGGAGTAGCTTGATAGTTAAAAAAGAGATTGCAAATTCTCGAATTGATTCTTTGTGACATTAAATTTTCCGGTAAAAACAAAACCTCAAAGTCACAAAGTCATATCCTGCTACCCTCTGGGATATAATGATTTGGTTAAAAGTTCATTGCTAAAGCTGAAACAGTGTCTGATATAACATAACAGCAAGTGGGCCAGTTATAAGAAAGCTTGCGAAATTGATTTCTTGTACAATATTCTCACAATTTTGCAATTTTGTCGGCATTGTGCTAATGAGCGGTGGTTTTGCTCATTATCATTCCTTTCCGAGCGATTTTCAACAATATTAAACTCCTGTCGACTACTGTGGTATCGAATCAAATTCGATTGTTGTTCCCTTGGACGGAAATTAAAACTATAGTTGTTGTATGTACGTCAGCAGAAGTGAATTACATAAGACAGATATATTGGTGCAAAATTATTCGAAGGTCACTTATATTTTGCAGATCATGGGAAATCTATAATTTTACTGCATTAAAGGCTTTCTAAAATTTTTTAACTGAACAAGGAAAAGTGTAGAAAAATATGCGGTTGCTTCAATTATGAATGGTGTGCACACTATTTTCGTAAATTGGCCAATTTAAGTTAACTGAGTATTAAATTTTTACGAATTTGTGGATACGAACTCTGTTAACAATGTGGGAATTTCAATTATATTGTTTTTTCCACATTAAATTGACTTTAAAGCAGAGTAATTGCAAGCAGCATGTAAAGGCGAACAAAAATTGAGTTTGCCGCCTAAGTCTTTTGTTTTTCTTCACTACTTTTATGACTCTTTTATTAAAAAGTATGGTTCAAACGATGATAATATCGAGAATGTAATGAACAGTTGGCGTGATATATTAATGACAGCCAGTTAATTTAATGAAGTTGGCTGCATTTGGAAATTATTTTGAGTAATTATGAAATTGTTATGGAGCTAGAGCTTAGGTATTAGCCAGGTATAGAAATACAATTTAATGATGTAAAGTGTTACGTAATTGATTATATCTTTTAATTTAAAGTCAGAAATAGCCGTATGTAAGTTCATTAAATGTTTTGATGTTCGTACTGGCTGTATGCCACTAGTTAGAATTAATGACAGAAGATACGAGTAAATGACCCGTAGGTTTTTTTCGGAAATATGATCTTTGTAACCTTTACTTCAGTTTGATAATACTAACACTTGTATGTTTTGGTTCATAGCAATAGAATAAACATTCCATTATAATATTCTACACGCAAAAATGCACTTATTACTTTACGATGCGCTTATATAATATCTGAGCATTAGTTTTAAATCAAGGCCCCTAGGCTTTGGAATCAATTTCAATCCTTCGAGAGGGCTTATTGACAGGAGAAAATTTAAGAATGACTTCTTTTTATCTCATCCTTTGCACGATTATAATATAATATTATTATCTTAGTATGTGTCTAGACTCTTTATTTTTACAAAATATAAAAAGAAAAGGCTCGAAAACGCGGCAATAGTTACCCCGTAAAATTATAAGTACAATATATAGAAAAACACATAAAAGAGGCACAAACATTACCACAAAAGTAATACCAAAAGACCTTTCAAAAGAAAATCAAAGTGACTCTGACAGGAAATATTAAACACTAACAGAAAAAAGACACTAATACAAAAATAACAACAATCTAAGGTTATAGTAATCTATTCCTATAAAATTTAAATACGTATATAAAACATAAAATATCCAAAAAATTTAATTTCTACAAAAAACTTTGAAAATATTTATATATGTAATATTAGATGGCAGAGGTAAAAATGCCCCAAGCAAGTAGAAACTCCAACAAGATCTGAAAATTTTGAATTTAAAAGTAATAAAAGTGAAAAAGCTTAAACGAACGAACAATTTTGAAATAAAAATCGAGTCCCACGGGTTAAACCTGCAGGGTCGCGCACACCTACAAGTTTCTCCCGGCATTACTCCAGTTTTACTATTCCAGCATGAAACTCACCCTTTCCACGTTGTTTGCAGCGCTTCAAAACAGAAATAAGTCCTGTGAACATGTGCTACAGACATCGCGGCCTGCACCATCAGTGGAAAAACAGTGCATCGAGAGTCTTAAGGGCCCGTATGCGTTCCTGTACTGTGTCAGTGGTGTGATACCCACTCTCCGCACTCAAACAATAGAAGACTCTCTTGCTAAGTATCAGCCAAAGTCCCTTTTACATGATGTAGCTTTGTTTGGATGCATCTAATGTTTCCTTTTTGAGACATGATTTTTTTGCTGCCAGATAGTTCGGCAACTCCTTTCCTAGACCTCGTCTTGTCAGTCTTGGTGATTAAGAGCGAGTGTCTCAGGGCCATAGCTTTTGCCCTTATTGTCGCTCTCCACGGTAACCAAGGACCCAAGGACCTTAACCTTCGTTGGTTCCTTTTTATATCTTCCACTCTGACGCATTGATGTTGTCTTGGTTGACATACCTTGACTGTTGAGGAAGCAGTCAGGCAGGATTTTGGAATGAGGTATTTTGTTATCCTCTGTCGCCCTCATGGCTTGATCTCATCCACTGTTCCTGGTCCTGGTTTCCTGGTCCTCGTAGGTAAGGATCATCCATCCTGGTCTGAGGCTGGAGCCTAGGAATTTTAACTTAACACCACATTCTTTATTTTCAAGTATCTTCTTGGCTATCGTATGCTTTACATCCTCTAGCTGTTTGGAAGTTAATAGCTCCTCCGAAAGATTTGCTGCCAGATTTGTCGATCTTTGAGGGCTTCTGTGGGGGTTTGGAGACGATTAAAACCCGCACATAATTAAAAAAATTAAACGTTATTAATTCTACTAATTCTCTAATTCTAATACTTGGAGATCACGAAGTGTCGGCAGCTCAGTTCGGACTCTAGTAGATTGACTTTTTGTTTTTTCCATGGAGCTATTGTCTTCCGGAATAGAAACAGACTTGGAACTGTTTGTAACAGATTTGTTATAGTACTAGATGACTACTATGGTTTGCGTTTTGGGTAAACCATTATATGTAATATACCATAAACTAAGTGTGCCGCCACAGCTTCTATGTATGATGGTTCTGGGAGGTAAATCATCCTTGGCGCGAAACTACTCTGCATCTTGAGCCTGTTAGAATCAGCTCCTATTTATCCAGAATTTCTGGTCGTTTTAGAATGTTCTCATCTTTTAGCTGCCTCATATGGAGATGAGACAGAGTCGTCCGAATGATTGCGCTTACTCGAGGACTGTTTGTAGATCTGAAAGGTTACTGAAACCACTTGACAACTGCGGTTCGTCTACATTTGCGGTTCGTTTACAATGACGGGAGTCAACTGTCCTTTCTTCCATTTTTTTTGTTTTCATTCATTTTTATTTATTAAATTATTCACAATCATGTATGTACTATTTTCCCAGAATTCTGTGGTGACTGGAGTAAATTTAACGAGACTTTTTATCATATAACTTGGATAAAATATGCAAGAATACCTTGACCTATTTTCAGCAATGTTTTGAAGAAAAGTTGTCCAATCTCCATTGAGCTTAGTAGCAATATCTCTTATTGCAACAAAAATATCTGAAATGCAACCAAAATATTTTTTTATGTTTTGAAATAATTTAAAAAGTGTTGCATAACTTCAAGTTTAACACCGGTTGAGAAATGAAGAGTTGAACCATTTCGTAATGTCAAATTGCTCAAGGTACATAATTTTGATGAGTTTCAAGTCTTTTTCGCATTTAGTGCGTGTACCCAGGGTAATTATAGGAAATGAAGTAATCGCTATTCCTCAAGTTTAGAAAAACTTTTTAAAGTTGCGTATCGAAATCTCATTTATTGAGGGTTCCTAACATCTCTTCCATATTGTCTTGTCTCTTTAAAAAAAAGCGATGTCACATCGAGATGAACTCCGTCCAAATACAGATCTTAGCTATTTCGTAGAATAATTACTGTAGACCTGCATATATAACAAAGCCAATGATTGAGTTCAGTGATTTAGCTCGGGAAATATTGCAATAGCTTAGCTAAGTGGATTTCTCGACACCATGTCCTATTATATAAAGATAAAAACGAAAACGAAGACTTGGCTTCACAAAGGTTTTACTTGCTTCGACGTCCTTACTTCTAACTATTTTTTTTAACCCATCGCGACTGTTTCAATTTCCGGAGTTGGTGTTAAGAAAATCTCATTTTTAGTTTTCAAATTTTTATTTACAAATTTGCATTTATAAAAATAAAATAAAAAAAACAAAAATGAACTCGAAGACGCTACTCCGGCTCTTGTGGAGTAGACTTTTGGGCAAGAACAACTTGGGAGGCACGGGATGATGGGGAACACTCTGCTAAAATGCTGGCACGCAATGCTTTGACGATCAGGGAATTAGATGAAATACGCTTAATGGTGCTCAGCATTGGGGTTCTTAAAACTAGGATAAACATAAAAACAGAGCGATATGTAAGTTATCACAACATTCGAACTAGTATCCGCCGTGGTGGCCTAATTCGTGCCCACCACTGGAGCCACCACCGTAACCACTGCTTCCATATCCACTGCTATATCCGCCTCCGTATCCACTTCCTCCTCCGTATCCACTTCCTCCTCCGTATCCGCTGCCGCCACCGTATCCACTGCCACCTCCGTATCCGCTTCCACCTCCGTACGATGATCCACCAGAGCTCGAATGTTCGATGTGAACTGGAACTGGAACGGGGACTTTGTATGGTACGGGCTTTTCTACTGGGTATGGAATGTGCTTTTCAATGTGGACTGGGTAGTGTCGGACGACTGGTACTTTGACTGGATATGGTACTACCTTGTGAACTGGGACTGGAATATGTTTCTCAACTGGATATGGGGCGGGAACTGGTACCTTTACTGGCACTGGAACAGGTTTTTCAACATGTACGGGAACTGGACGCTCAACTGGAACATGAACTGGATATGGAACCTTCTTGACTACGGGATATGGGACTGGTTTCTCGACTGGAACTGGCACTGGTTTTGGTACATGGACTGGAACTGGGCGATCAACAGGTACCTTGACTGGATAGTGGACGATCTTTTCTACAGGGTAAGGCTGTGGAACATGGACTGGCACTTTGACTGGGTAGGGTACTTTCTTTTCAACTGGATATGGTGCTGGCACTGGGACCTTAACAGGAACGTGCACCTTCTTCTCAACTGGGTATGGTTGAGGTACAAGAACTTTTACTGGAACTGGACGCTCTACTGGAACATGAACTGGATATGGAACCTTCTTTTCTACTGGATATGGTGCTGGGATGTGGACAGGTACTTTGACGATTTCTTTAACTGGATACGGGATGGTCTTAACCACAGGGTAAGGCTGTGGTACTGGAACCTTGACCGGGACTGGAATGTGCTTCTCAACTGGAACTGGAATATGCTTTTCTACTGGTACTGGGACGGGGACTTTTTTGACAACAGTCACAGTTTTGACATGTTCTTCTCCATAACCACCGCCGTATCCACCACCGTATCCACCACCGTATCCACCGCCGTATCCACCGCCGGATCCACCACTGTATCCACCGCCGGATCCACCACTGTATCCACCGCCATATCCACCACCATATCCACCTTCATATCCGCCTCCGCTTCCACCCCCATACCCACTGCTACCTAAGTCATGACCTCCGAATCCTCCACCACCTCCACCATAACCTCCGCCATATCCTGAGCTGAAAATTCCACGCTTCTCCTGTTTCTTCTCCTGTGTCGCTGCTTCCTTCTTAGTATCTTTGTCTTCAGCGCTGGCACTGAGTACTAGCAGTGCCCCGACAAACCCAAACAGAATCTGTGAAAAGAAATTACCGCCAGATTAGAGAAGAAAACAAGTACGGAGAAAATATCAAAATATTCAGATAACGCGATCAGCATTCAAAGTCGGTGTCCCCAACTCAACCCAACCCAGTTGTCATCTGGTGCAAGATCAAGACAAGATCCCCGCGCAACAGAACACGGCAAAACGCAAACGGAATTTTTACGATCGAATTTCGTTGGATTCGATAGTAGTCCAACGGGCCACATATCGCTCGACTAATGTTACTTGGCGCCCGGAGGCAAATGCACCGTCTCAATGTCCGCATCTTAGAAATTGTAATTTCACTTGTCCCTCAAGATTACTTTCGATTGCGAGATCACTTTTTCTTTTTGTTGGGGAGAAGTGTTGGATGTCTGCCACGGAGAACTTTCAAGGATGGAAACGCGGTCGATGTACGTGTGTATGATATGTGATTCTGAACAAGGGCGTGGAGCGGTTGTGATCTGAGTCATCACAAAGTGTGTGTAACAAGATCTCCCGGTGATCTTGAAACAGTTTACGGTTTGAGAATTTCTGCAAAAGAAGCCTCAATGAATAGTGGCCTGGTGGGATCTCAGTGTACTTTGATGCTCTATCATAGAGCAAGGTTGAGTCAATGAAGCGTTCTGAAGTATGGTTATGAAATTTTTGGCGGGTGATGCTACGAAGTTTTCTTCGATTTAGATGATGGCAATTTTCGCTTTGTTTTCCGGTTCGCGGAGCATCTGAATAGAGATCAGCGTTAGAGGCGTCATAATTGCTTTTTATGAAATCTTTTGTGTCTTTCCAGAGCGTGAAGTTAACTTTCCAAAATTTTGGTGAATGTGGGATGATTTAGACGGGATTGTCGATCATCATAGAAATTGAGAAGGATATGTGGGATTTTAGCAGTTATCACATGCCATTCAAGCCGCCTATATTGACCCCTACGAATTTGTTTCGAATTTCTGTTGGAATGAGCCTTCTTGCATCATCAGCGTAAATGTAGAGAGAATGTCTTTTCCTTTCACGAATTGAAATGTTGAGTGATGTAACTGACCTTACACAGCTGAGTAACTCAAAATTATCTTATGTAGAAATAAAACGATTTCTGTCAATCTTGAAATACATTTTCGATTTTTTTTTGTATTTTCTGCAGAATACTTGATAGCTACTCAAAAGGAAAATGTGTATTTTTGGGTGGGTTTATTTCCACAAATAAAATAATTTGAGGGAATTCCCACAAAAATTTTGCAGTTAAATGAGGCAAGAAAGAATTTTTATGTGGTATATAAGAAAGAAATTTGCCAAATAAATTGTCCCAGGAAAATTTTATTTTCGTAAACAATGAAGAAGATGTGCCAATACATAAAATACTGGCAAAGTGGGCAATTAAAGTGATATTGTATTTATTATTTCGCATTATCATGAATTAAGGAGATTTTATATATTTTTAAAGGTCTCGACTCATTGATGGAGTTGTAATTATGGAAACACCTGGCATAGGCTGAGATTATGTGAAAAACAAAGACCTTGAGCTAATTAAGACGGGCTCGCACTTTTCTTGACTTGGAGATTAACTCATCTCCACAAAAAAGGATATTTTTTTTTTAAATTTAAATAATCCTCAGTAATTGGATTGCGGAAATGCATATACCACAGAACAGCACTTTTTACACTAATCCTCAATTGCTTTTGTTATTATCCAACCAAATCAAACCACAATTTTGTGTCACATTAAGAACTGTCCAGAAGGCACTTGAATAATCCAATAAACAATAACCGTCCAATTAAGATAGTTTCCTTATGTCGCGTCCGGATCTCATCTCTTGATCAGAAACACCATCAGCAGCAATGTACAGTTTTTCGCAAGAAACACACCAAAAAAAAATTTTTTTTTGTTAAACGTACCAACGATTTCATTTTCGTCCCACAGAAAAACACAAAATTTGTATGAAATTTTTGGGGGTTATTCAAGAAACCCAGAAAAGGTACTGGATGTGTCTGGCGAGCACTCACCTGCTTTTATATGCCGAAACTATCCGCGGATGGACGCACAGTCAGCATGGTATGGAATACCTACGGCAAATCGTGTAATTGTGATATGATTTACTTTCCCCGCCGTGGATGGTATGAGTGTGGTCTGCATAATTGCGGCTGTTGTTGTTGTTGCTGTTGCGGCGGCAGCTGGTGCCATTGCTGTGTTATTACATTCATACTTTTTTTGCATTTTGTTTTACACTGTTTTTTTTTGGTCGGATGTTGGTGATGCTGCCTGTGCAAATATTTTAGTAGTTGATGTTAAGTTTTTCAAAAGCTCTGTTTACACTTGCAGATATATTTCAATAGGTCGCATTTTTCTTTCTTTCACCACCCCATTATATGGGTAAAAGCTTTCGATTTGGGGACAGTGTAAGTTGACTGCTCCCCAGAAGATACTTCTCATTATGTGATGTTGTAGCAAAAATGGTCAATAGATGCTATGGGTGCAATAAAATGCGTCAATTGTTATGTAAACATAAGGCAGTGCGTTGCACCTGTACTGGGCGGTGTAGATGGCTCGCCAAGGATAAAATGGCACAAGTTAAACATCATCAGTTACAAAATTTGTAAATGTTAGCACTGCTAAATGGCTGGGAATTCATTTACATTGTTCTTTTAAATCCGGGGCTCATTAGTTGGTTGTTAGCGTAGTGATTATGGTTACGATGTGAATGATGTAAATCAAGTTTGTCGCTTAAATCTTTTGTGGAAATTATCTCGGAAATTGTAGTAAAATGTTTAAGGATGAAATTAAATTTTGTTTTTGTTTTATGGTAATTTTGCTCAAAGCATGGTAGACTTGTTTATGACTCTTAAAGTTTAATATTTGTTGTTATTGCCACTCGGTGTCCTATTAAATTTTTCGCTCTGTATTCTGCTATAACAATCTTTGTATTGCTCAATAATTTTAAATTCGCTCTCAGATTTGGTAATTGTAGGTGTTGTTATTTATGTTTATGGAAAAATTAAGTCCTGTTATCTACACCACTTGTAAGCTTTGTAATTCGTTTTAAATCAAACAATTGAATTTAATTTTTGTTATGTTTTTTCTTTCATTAATCGTTCGAGTCGGATTAATATAGTTAGGATTATCAAGTAAAATTATTGTTATGGTTTATTTGAATCGTTGTTGGGGATATTGACTGAAAAATAATGTTGAGTGCATTTGTTCTATGAACATTTATTTTTAATGCCACATTTGAAGATATGTGGTTGCATGAAGTATCAATTTCAAGACAATTATTGAAAATTTTAATTTGCCGTAATATTCTAAGAATTTTGTCTGTTATGTCCAGTTGTTAACCTCCTGGGTGTTCATTCAGAATACATCCTTGGTTCTTTCTTATTCCATTTATAGTATTAAATAATGATTTTACAAATATAAGAATTTTAGTTAATTCAGAAACGGAAAGCTGAGACGCACGTCTGCAGATGTGGCGTGGGGCGCGGCAATTTATCTGGTTTAAGAAATTTGGGTTTTTCATCATTAATCATTTTTTGAGCTTTCTTGACTACATAAAGTAGAATTTTAGAAATTTTTATTATAAAATGGCGGGTAACACAAAATTTGTGCGATAAGTCAAGTAATGCGAGTCCGGAAGAAATTCCAATTTTCGAGGGAAATATTGAAATACATATTGTAGTTTTTCCTAAAGCTTTATCAGCGGAAAAAAAATCTAAAATCTTCGTCTAAATTCCTACTTAATTTAATTTTAGATTCTGACAAAAATTTATTCCATCTAATCCATTATCGTCAATATGGCTTTCCTTCCAGACATTCAAGCAGAGATTTGATGACAATCCTTAGCGTCCAATCCTCATGGTTTAGTGAGTCACGTGTGGATGTATTGACGTTTTGAAGGCTGTTGAGAGAATCTGGCTTTCTGTATCTTTAGTCAAAACATTACTAAAATTATCATTTGGAGTTTAATGTTTCCGAAACCCAAATTTCCCTTAAAAGACTTCCAAAGCCTCATCCGTCTCTCTTTGTCAATGCGATGAAACTCTTGGGCTTCTTTCATCGACGCAGGGAATAGTTTACTGACCTAGCGTTTATATACAAGGCTCATATCAGGCCCAGACTTGAATATAAGTTGCAAGACGTGCTGCACTATCCGTCTTGGTCATGAGCGATGAGGTAAGTGCTTCTAAAATCAATTCTTTAGAGCACCTAAGCAATGTTGCATGCCTAAAGCTGTTTTATCGCTACTTTAATGAACGTTGTTTCAAACAAATCTCTGTTTTGTTTTGTTATAGATTTATCATTACGTGTGATACTCGTGCATCGAACCGTCTTTACCTTTATGTCTTAGAGTAAAGACCCAGTACACTCTTATACTGGTTTTAAGAATCCTTTTTGAGACAAATGTGGAATAGATTGCCATCTTCTAATTTCCCCGCCGACTAAAGGCCGCAGTTATTTAAGCAGAATGTGCATTGACGTACTTCCTTGATAATGAGCTTCGAAACTACTCTAATTTGCCGAGATAGCTGCATAGTTGTGTATATTAGTTTTTCTCGTAATTTCATCGTTAGATATCTTCAAACGTTTTCAAAAGCATTGGCGCCAAAAGATTGGAATGGTCATGATCGAAGTCGTCAATATCATGTTCCATTTTCCAATCCTTGCAGAGCTGACTTAAGATCGTTGTTTTTTTGAAAGACCCTGTTTATTTTCTCCTCTAAAGATAGACAGTTACAATGTTTTTTCTTAAATATTTACTGTTTGTAATGATTACCCGTAAACAAGTGTAGATTTCTAAAGCCACGAAACCTTTTCCTTGGCAACAAGTCCTCAAGCTTTCTTCCGGTTAGTAGTGGTGTCCCCCAGGGGTCACTCACGGAGTCGATGTTGCTTTCCGTGTACATCAATGACATAAACGTCCCTTATCAAAGAATGTTGTTTCCATAGGTACGCCAATGATATTCAGTGGACTGCTTGGTATTACCTTGTGTGACCTGTACTCCCCACAGGCCTCCAGTGACGCCGCTGCCTCTATTACTATTGCGGACTAGAAACACAACTAATACTCCTAATAAATAATAATTTCAATTCTCTCGTCGCATAAACTTTGAGAATAATTGCTGAGAGCTTAGAAATACAGACATTTTCTCCGATGCTATATTTTCAGCTCTTCTACTTCATGCCCTTTGCATAAAATCGAATGAAATGTAGCCTAAATGCAAACGGGGAGTGCCAACTTTCCAACATTGAGGGAATTTTTAAAATCGGTTCGGTACTCACAAGCTTACAAACTCATAAGCTTTAGCGCATTCTATTATAAAATAAATGTGGGCAACACATAAAATTTCTACAAATGAACATCCAAAACACGAATATTGTCCACTAGGCCTTGAGTCGTGGTGTAATTGGCAGCAAGCTTATTTACTGAGCATGTTTATGAGCATCTATGAGCATCATTAGATAAAGATGTTCAAGATATTTTGAAGCTCACTTGTGAAGATTTAACTCGTGATGATCTCCTTGAGAGATGCCTAGGTGCAAACACCCAGCCAGAATAACAATGAAAGTTTCAACAACTGTATAAGGCAATTAGGTCTTGAGCATTTATTTTGTGGAAAAGAGTACTTGATATTTATACCTCTCCAGAACAACTCGAAGAATGGAAAGAGTTGCTGAAAATGAGGAATTTCAGGAAGCTGAGGGAATCCTGTATACAGGAATAATAAAAATTAATACCAAAATTTTATTCTTAAAACCTTTAAAGTGTTTTTCTCAAAACCATGATTTTCTAACTGGCGAAATTAATTTAGAAAAAAAGATAAAATTAAATATTAGTGGCTATCGTCGGAACCAAAACAAAGATTTTATGTAAGAAATTCATTTTTTATAACGAAAAATTGCAAAAAACGTTCCAATTTTCACTCTTCAATTTTTGAACATGAATAACTTTTTTAAGTTTATATCTAAATAGTTAATTGTGGTACCTGTTTTTGGCGGTAAGCTTGCCAATGAATTAAATGACTTTTGTTTTTCTATTTAGGAAAAACGCTTTTGGCTAAATCAGGCCCGCCAGTGATAATCTTCTTTCTCGAGGATGTCCACTAAAAACGAAAACAAAATAAATAATAAATATTGTCTTGTAATGGAAAAGAAAATATCTTCTATATGTTTAAAAATAATAAGTTGATAACCATTGTAATTTTCGAGAAATTCTAATAATCGCCTTTCTTTCCCCCTCCAAAGTAAAATAAACCCTTAATCCTTTGAGTGCCAGGAGAAATTTTCATATATATTCGAGAAATGCTGGACAAAAATGTATGATTATAAACAAAAATTTATATTTCAGTTAATCTTGTGTTAAAATTCATAAAATTTTTACACAATACTAATAATATACTGACATACATAACATACTTTTATATAAGGTAAATTTGACAATTTTATGAGATATAGTAGTAAAGATTTCGAGCAGCGATATATCGTGCCCTTGGTACTTTTCACAAATGTGCGAAGGATACCTTGCAAAGGTGCCTTAATGAAGCTCAATGGAAGCTTTCGGGAAGATGGTGTCAATATCGAGTGTTCTCTTTATTCTCTACAATCTCTCTATCTATTTTTTTGAAAAATATCCTATCCTCTTTGAATTCAGAATTCAATAATTTAGTAAATAGGCTCTTAATGTTACAGAAATTATGTATATAGCATTTTTAATTTAAAGTCACATTCTTTAATTTTAATTTAATGTTTGATGAAAATGAATTAATGCTTAACAAACTGTATTGATCATTTTACAAATATAAATGATACTATTACAAATGAATTTAATGTCTTATGTAATTGAATTTAATGTCTACACAATTCGAATTCACATCTGGGTAAATTATTTTCAAAATAATGTAATGATTTAGTGAAATGAATTCATGTTTGCGCAAATTGGATTAATTTCAAATTAAAAATCAAGCTGCTGAATGCTACCAATAGTTTTTTGTTTTAGTTAAAAGACAGACAACTTGCCAAAAAAATAGGCAAAGATACGTGCTACAAATTTTCCAATAAAATAGGGTAGAAAGGCATTCAGCTGAGAAGTAGTGCTATTGCTTGTGGTATCAAACACGTTCAACAAGTTCATAGGTTACTAGGTAATCGATTAAAACACATCCGAAACTGTAAAAGTTTGGCCTCACTATCAAACACCCCGCATTAATAT
This sequence comes from Dasypogon diadema, assembly GCA_006980735.1. Taxonomy (NCBI): domain Eukaryota; kingdom Metazoa; phylum Arthropoda; class Insecta; order Diptera; family Asilidae; genus Dasypogon; species Dasypogon diadema. Next base: position 37,066 of record QYTT01094467.1, read on the forward strand.
TTACAATTGTAGCCTTTTGGTAATTTTGTGATTCTCGAATTTTACTCATATTGAGCAAAAATATAGTTGAACTGTATTATCTCACGTGTAGACCTTTACAATTTGAGAAAATTTGAAGTGAATCCAATTTGCACAAATGTGAAAACATTTTACAAAACCATTAGATTAAATTGGAAAAACATTAATTTATTTTACCCAAATGTGAATTCAAAATCTGTAGACACTAGCTTCATTTTAGAGCAACAAAAAATCATTTGTGATACTCGTAGTATCATTTATATTTGCAAAATTATTAAAACAGTTTGGTTAAGCATTAATTCAGTTTAATTAAACGTTAAAATGAAAAAGTATGAATTTATATTGAAAATGCTACATATTAATGAACTAGTGTTGGAATAGAGTGCACAAATACTATGCATCTGATATCCGATATCATGATATAAGCCTCAATGTACTTAAATTATTTTGCGCCAGTTGTCTTTCTCATACACAAGAGTAAAATTAGTTAGGAAATAGGAACAGGAATACACTAAATGACCAAATTCGATAGATGCTATTACAGATGTGAAAATGCTACATAAATATGTAAATTTCTTCTTCAAATATATTGGCGAATGTTTTCTCACTTACGAAGGTCAAACCTACTCATTGAATACAGCATTAATTGGTGGTTTTTTGACTATTTCCCGCGACTTCTTTTTCGTTTAATAAAACACGAAAAATGTCCATGAGATGAGTACTTCAGTTGCTCTGCTTGAAGAATAATTGTATATTATAACTTCTGTCTATGTTTATTAATGGCAGACTACTCACCCGGGAACTCTTCTGCTGTCGTAGGATTTTAAAAGGTGCCCATTTTACTGAGTTGTGTGTTAAAATCAATGTTAGACTGTATTGCAGTAACTAGAAAAGGTGTGGCTTCAATGAAGTCTCCTTTGTTGCATTTCTAGAACCAGTTCCAGTATTTGGTAAACTTATGTATGTACAAATGTTTGAGACTTTTGCGCATCACTAGTACATCATCAGCCAGGAGTTTTGATTCCCTTAAAATTGGCTACTAGATTTTGTGCATCTTATCTCTTAGTTTTCCTTGGCTTGAGTAATAAAAGGAAGAAAAGTCTTTAAAGGGTTTGCGTTGTGGGAAAGAATTGCATTTATCTTTCTTTTAAAAGGCATCCATTAAATACTCTCCACGCTGTAAACAATGGTCGATGTTGGTATCTTTGTCCACTACACATGTCTTTATATACAATATAATAACAGATCTTATATCAAACCACTTTGCTTGCTAAATTATATCTTCGGAGCGGTAGGATTAGATATGCTAACACCTAGGGAAATGTTAGTGGTCAGTTGCCAGTTAGAATAAGAATTTGTTTTATATTTGAGTATGTATAACTCTCAGACATCTAAAATAATAATTCAATTGCCAAAAATGTAAATTTTTTCCATCATAAGAAATGCCCTACAGAATAGTCCTCACTGTTCTAGCAACATACAATAGTAAAAAATTGTTACTGAGGAAGAGGCTATTTACATTTTCCTATAGTCCATTTAAAAAAAATGCATACAAATGCAAAAGTCATTAACCTCTAGGCAGACCTAAACCGAAGTAGATTCACTACATTTCATCTATCTCTGCATTTGCGTCCGATATACGCAACCAGTCCAAATTATTTAATTTGAATTGGAAATATATTAATGCAGGTGTTATTGCCTTATGATGCATCTTGAAGTACTTTACATGAATTTGATCATGCAATTAATTGCCTTTCGCAATTTATGATATACATACGAAAGTTTGACCGAAACGAGGGCGAAATAAAATACAAAAAATGAAGAAAAATAAGACCTTGAAATCTTCCAGCTAGTGTTGAATAACATCAAAATAAGAAAGGAAAAATCAGGAAATGTGGAAGCTGATATTTTGACAACATACATTGACTAATCCATTGAACTACATTTTTCACGATATTTTTCTGCTTACGCAAGTGCGTCGTTTGCTGGTAAACATGCCCAGGGTAAATTGATGAGAAATTCGCAAAAAAAAACTCGAATGTGGGTTGAATCATGTTCCAATCTGGTGATATTACCCTAGCAGGTCCCTTCACTTTTCATATCAATAATTTCAGATTTTTTATGAAACTGAAGAATGTTGTGGATTACCACACTGGGATAATGATGAGATGAGCAGTGACAATTTTTCGAAAAAAGTGTCAAGTAGTCCGGTGACTTGTATAGAGCAATTTAAATGAATAAAGACGGTGAATTTTTTTGTAACGAATTATCATCAAAGTGATTGGTTGTAAATTGCATTTGATTTTCGTTAAAGGTACACTCGAACAGAATTTCTCATGGATTCTAACCAAATTAAGCTAAACATTTCGACATAAAGCAATCAGGCAACTAGTCAAGCTGAAACCAATCACCCCGAATAGTCTAAACAATCACCGAATCACAATATCAAGATCATGTCCCAGCAAAATGGAGAGATACACACAGTATCTTGTTGCAAAACACGTTTTAAACACAAACCTCGGCAACCCAGTCACAAGACAAAACGAACATAAAGAATCTATCAAAGCAAAAATCAACGATCAACGTAACACTATTACTTTCCGTGAACCTTTAGTGTTTCTGGTTGTTGGCTTTTACCTGACAGACAGACAATGACCAATTATCCGACACGAAAGAAACCCAGTTACGAAAAAGACCCAGTGACACAAAAATTATTGCAATCTTGAGAGCAATGGTGAAAAAAAATGTGATAAATACTATATAAACATCACTTTATTTGGGGTTTTTTTAGAGGTTGTTTTAATCGTGGTTTGGATTTTCTTGGATTTCTTTACCGTTGAGAGTCCTATGCATTTACTTTAAATGAATTTCAGGGAAAACAAAAGACTTAAGCGACGAACTTCCTTTATGGCAGTCACGATTAGTGTGAGGTGAATTACTAATGCGGCACGTATCAGATTTAAAAAGAAAAATTGCAATAAAACAGAAAATTAATAGCAGCAGTTAATTAAGATGTAGAAGGTATAATTCTACGGATAATTTAGTGATATCTTTATTAGACTAATTCTTAAGCGTTTCAGGTTTCGGAATGAGTTTATGTTTTCACAAAAGGAGTTACGTAAAATTTTGTGCATAATTTTGAACACTATAATGGTAAATGTAGATAAAAAGAATAAAGAATTGCTAGCTGAAATGTATCTGTGTAGTAGAGCAAGGGATTTTCTCATGGTATAATTTTCAGAATCATGGAAATTTTGCACAGAATTTATGGATACATTTGGAGTGTTAGTGAATACTCCTATATCATAGAAAAGTCTGCTAACTCAGCTTTTGGGTTTGATCCAGAGATAACCTAGGTATGGAATAGGCCTGTCTTTGCAAGGCCTATATTATAGTAAGTTTTAAAATACGAGTAAATTGAAAGTTAAGACAAGCTCCTTTCCTTTTGAGGACAAGATTATGATTTTATTAATTTTGAACACTCTTTCTAAGACTATTGTTTTGGATGATATATGTCGCTTCTGTTTGGAAGAGGAAGATGCACCAAAGCATCTGCCTTGTGAATACAGAGCTCTGGCCAGCACAAGGCTAGACTACTTTAGAAAGGTATTTCTTTTGTTGGACAGTATTAAATCTGTGAACTTCAGCATGATTCCGCAATTGTTTAAGCGCACAGATCTCATTTAGTTTAAAATTTAAGAGTATGGGAATTGCAGTCTACCAATGCCACATACCATTATAACATAGTAACTTTTTTGATTAAATTATCTCCAGAACAGCCTTGATCTGGGTAAAATCCCATCAAATATGAAACATCTAGGTAAATTTTTTTCATGACTGAAAATAAACCGTCTACAATCCAGTTAACCCTTTTCACTAGTACTCTTCAAGGTCAACCTGTTTTCTTGCTATTTAAATTTCGAAAAATGGTGAAGCAATCCATTAATGTCTCGAAATGAGGAGGCTGTCACACCTCGATAGATCCATGTCTACTCTATATTGTCGCCATGCATGCATTCGCTTTTATTTCACTTTCAACTCACTGACCTTTGGGTCAATTTCAATTAATTAAGAGTGAATTTCATGAAAAAAGTGAAACAACAAAATGAAGACAAGAGGACCATTTCATAACCTGAACAGCTTCATAATTGATAATAATCACCTGCGATTGACACACAAGGAAAGACTGCAACATGTGCTAAGCTCCAGAGCACACGTTCCCCTGTAAATCGAAATCGTAATCGAACGAACGCACGACTAATATAAAACTGGAGACTCTGTATCGGTGAGGGGGAAACAAAATCACTCTAGAAAACAAAAATTTTTTAATTGTTGGTAAGGTAACAAACAGGTAAGAAGGCAAGAGCACATGATTATGTGCATTAGGCATACGACTTACGATCCAAATGAAAGCGAAAGCTTAACCTAAATTCCGAGTGCATCGGTTCGGTTCGGTCCGGTACATCTGGAGTGATATAAGGTGATATAAGTGGGCTATTCACTTCTCCTCGACGGGGGGTTTTTTTTTGGTATAAGTTGCAAGGAAGTATGAACATTTTGTTTTTGGCAAAAATGAATTTTCGGACGTTAATGAAGGAAATTACTTCTTTTTGCGGATCTTATTTGATCCACCGTGAGATTTTGTTATTAGAGGCAGTAGCAATCGAGTGCGCAACTGAAAGCCGATTGCATGTGCAATGATGCCAAAGTAAACTCCTGTAATTTCCGCTAAATTAAATTTTGGAGGGCGTTTACTGTCTAATTGTAGAGATTTGTAATTTCACACTATTCTATCCCACTTTCATTTTATTTACTTTTTTTTACGTTTTTAAGAGAAAATTTTTGTGGTTGTTTTGATTGTTTCAATTGAATACCTATATCGAATTAATATAAGACATTTTTCCTCTACTTTTACTATATCACTGAAACAAACGCAGAGTTTCCCTCTTTATCCGTTGTGACTAGTGAAAAATCGAATGGAATTAATTGGCTTCCGCTCATGTTTTAAAATTCTCCTCAGATGTGAATAATGCTGCCTCTATCTTTTAGACACAACATTTAGGTAGAATCGATTCTTTCTATATTTATTCAGGTTTACTTTGAAATCAGATCACTGAGTAATACTACGAACTTATTTTTACATTTAACTCTTTGCCATCTATCTTTTGTCGGGCGTTATTTTAGTGGAGCTTTCTTATAAAGCTTTCTATATTCCTCTAGAATTTCCTATTCTTATTTGTTACGTAGGCATTTATATTCCTTTTAATACATTCAATATCACAATAATTATTAGAAAAGCTTTCGTGAGAAAAATATAAGCAAAAATACATTTAGGAAGAGAGAGCTTAAAAGCTTAGTGATCGGCAGGGAATCAGAACTTCATGCAGCGCGTCTCTGTTCGTGTATCCGAAAAAGTACACATTAAAATCCTTAAATTTTAGTAAATTTAGTAAATACTTAGGTGATCCAGTATTTACACCAGAGTTATTTTGTTCTGCTCGCAAACCTTCTCCACGCCATTAGCGTATATCTGTTTAGAAGCTAATACCAAAGATAATGAACTTCTGTGGAGAGGTAGTTAGTTAGTTCTATAGAGGTCTTTTGTGATATCTTAGACTTCTTATTATCCTGCCTTCGAAGATTATTTTGAATTATGCAACTACTTTTTTTATAGTCCCATGTCTTTCAGAAAAGTCGCTCTCTCACAGATAGCGCTCCAAAAGAAAACCTCCAAAGCTCTCTCACAGAAATGAAGACTTGTCTGCCTTAGAACACTTTTCAATCCACCAAGAATAAGTTCTGTGCTTTCGGGCTCCTCACTGCTCAGACTATACCCTACCCATTTTCATGGGATGATACCTCAAAAAAAACTGCCCGATGAAGAACTCTGTGATTTATTTAAGCTCCAGCTTACTGAGATTAAAGACATTTTTATATGGATAGGCTCTTACCATAGACCTTTTATCAGTATCAGCTAGTGTGCTTTGTTGCTTTATAAAGGAAAAGCTGAATACAGTCCTGTGGAAAGAACTCTGGTTCCACTAAGATAATATCAGGGGATAGTCTGGGGATGGTTCATTAGAACTGCGGTCCTCGCCGTGGAACCAGAGAAGTGGTTTTCATGGATGTTTCTGCGTATTTACCTTTTGATTCTCCAGAACCTAAACAAGAGAGCTGGAAATCTTGTAAGGAGGGAAGCAATATACGAGGCTGACTATTAAGGGGATGTAAACTCATGAAATATAGTGTGGTGTAGCACGGGTGGTAATACCAAAGAAGGGGTTATATTCGAATTTGTGGTTGAAAGAGACCTGATAAATTGGGCAGCATTGTCTGACTACAGAGCCATACAATTTCTGGAGGAATATGCATCCAGAAGGCAAGAGGAGATGAAACTTGTAAGATTTATTCGGCACAGGATGAACTACACCGTAATATTCGAAAGGAATCTGAAGATTCCTGGTGCTGGTAATGGTTTCTATCTTGTATTACTTAGGAAAGGGTCAGTTTGGAAGAGGAAAAGTTATTATCGGAGACAGTGGTAGATGATGAGAAGATAAATTCATCCTCTAGCAATAAAATGTGTATAGAAATTTAAATGGGAGCAACTATGGATTTCCAACAACCGAGAACTTTATTCCGCCATTGACCGAGAAATGGGTCGTTAAAAAACAGCAAAATCGGTGGGAAAATATGATAACCTGCTAACATACTAAGAAAGCAATTAGACTGTCGAGCGGACCAAGCAGAAGGAAAATTCTAACAATGGAGAGGGAAACAATCAGATGATTGGTCTCTCCGAATGAGTATGCCAGCTTTGGATATCACCTCAAAAGGATGAAGGAGAATATTATGTGAAACTGCTTGGCTTTGGCAGGCAGGAGGATGGCTGTCATAGACTTCCCCATGGGCAGCATGGGACAGATAAGCTATAAAAAAATCGTGGAAATAATAAGAAATTTTGAGGGAACCCCCACGTAGATCAGCTAAGACGACTCTTGGTACAGGAATGAAAAAGGACTCAAAGGCAATATCCTTCTAACGATAATTACATACAAGACGGTCGGGTGTGAATTTAATGTTCGCCGCAATGTCTGAAAAACCTTAGAAATCAACAATAACGTGTTATATGGAAGTTCTATTGTATCCAAACTCTATAAAAATCCATGCGAGAAGGATCAGAAAAAAATCTATTCTAAGTATTTGTACAGACTCATCCTGAACACTTTTAAATTACGAAAGATATCTGACAAAAACCACGAGCCAGTTAAGATCTTTGTAAGTTTAGATTTCTTAAATTGTAGTCATCTATCTAAACTCTTTAGAAGAGTCAGTGCGCTGTCTCAGAGATGTTAAACATGCCACCTGTTCTTCATTAGCGCCATAGATTTTTTTTAATCTACTTTAATTTAGTATTGGATAGCAATATATCAATATATCAGGCATACCTCAATACACTTCGTTTTAAGATTAATATTCTCCAGAGGGACTGCTACATGACGACATTTTTTTTCTAGTCAATCTGCTATTTCGCATAGCCTGGATCCATAAAGTATCTTTCTCTTGTTACAAAACAATTTATATGGAAAGGGAAGAGCTACTTACAATATTTTTATTCATCCTGCTTTTCATGGGAAAGAGGAAGCATTATAAAGTTACTGCCATTATAAAAATAAGCAGTCTATGTGTTTTATTTGTTATACCCAGAAAATTTGGCTGTATCACGTTCTTGATTTTTGCCTAAAGAAATAGTCTGTTTTCAAAAAAAAAAATAAAATAAATACAATAGGTATCATTCTGTCACTTTCGGAGATTAATAAAGATTGGTCATTATACCCTTTACGGCCGAATATATTAATTTGCAGTGCCAAATAAAGTTACAAAAATGAAGAATGAAG
>QYTT01094467.1:45001-57517 GCA_006980735.1 Dasypogon diadema
TTTTTTTCTAGTCAATCTGCTATTTCGCATAGCCTGGATCCATAAAGTATCTTTCTCTTGTTACAAAACAATTTATATGGAAAGGGAAGAGCTACTTACAATATTTTTATTCATCCTGCTTTTCATGGGAAAGAGGAAGCATTATAAAGTTACTGCCATTATAAAAATAAGCAGTCTATGTGTTTTATTTGTTATACCCAGAAAATTTGGCTGATACAATAGGTATCATTCTGTCACTTTCGGAGATTAATAAAGATTGGTCATTATGCCCTTTACGGCCGAATATATTAATTTGCAGTGCCAAATAAAGTTACAAAAATGAAGAATGAAGAAGCACCGCTGTGTGTTGTGATCGGCGACTATAATTTGTCACCAGTTTTAAATTTATGCCCTTCTTGGGCAATTACATTCATCTTCACCTATTTCGAAAAGGAAAATTAATACTAAAATATACAGCAATGCTAATTTAGTTAAGAAACGAAAGCGACATGTAAATAAACAATTTGTTTTTAAATGTGGGTGCCTTATGAAATTATAATATAGAAGCACTTCTGAGAGATAGTTTAGACCCTATCTAATTCTATGGTATTAAATGATGATAGCATAATGATGATAGCATATTGTGATTCTCATTCGATATTTTACTCAGTAGTAGTAATAGTAAAGTTCCAGAAAGAATAATTGCTTAAGCAATACGTAAAATTTTGTATGCAAGTTATTTGAAATTTACTTTGATTAGATAGGTTAGGGTTCTCGGTTAACACGATTGTAATTGTCCATAATATCATGAGCCCATATCAACCCAATTTATGGCTTCGACAATCAATCACAATAAACATGTTAAAATCGTTTCCTTTAATATACACGAAAGGTCTTAATTTGATGCTTGTTACCCACTTAATAATGCTGGTAAATCGTCGCTTTGTACATCATAATAGCCAGCACTAATCAATTCTCATTAATAGGTTACCTATCTACGAATAAATTTCCGTGAAATAAATTAGCACGTAAAGCCCGGTCACAGTTGTTCACGCGATCGACAATTTTATAAAATCAACTGAGGGCGGGTTTGTCTGAAATTACCCAGAACCGCCAAAATTCCACTGCTCTCACTTGACTGCGTCTTACATAAAAGCCTAAAAAGCGTAACGATTTTCGGCCTGCCCGAATGTAGAAAAAGTTGACATTTCCTATAAGATAAACTGGGTCTCTCTTGTATGCCCGGAGTCCATTTGTGTCACAGATGACATAAAGAAATTGCCCAAAACAGTCATCCCACACTATGCTATTACACTGGGCACGTTCGCTGTAACATCTTCGCATTGATCAAGATCCATGCTCAAGGCCACGGATTACAGTAATGCTAATGGCGAATAAATCAAAAGATCACTTAAAGATTAGGTAACTCGAAGTCCACCAGATATTGACGGCAATGGGTGTCAGTTCAACTGGGATGCAGACATGTCAGGAATATTGAAGAATAATTCGTCAAGGTAGCTGGAAAGTAGCTGGAAGCTGGCGATGGATTGGTTCGAGGCCACATGGTGCCTTGTCATGTTTGGCATTTGATTCAAGTTATGTGCAACTTGTCTGGATCTTTAAAAGGCTTTGCCTTTGTATTGCATATTAGTTCTGGTTAGTCAGGTTATCATGGCCCGATCATATCATTAGAACAACATAGGAATTCGATTTTCAGCTCCATTTTCCCATGCAAAATTGTTTCGGTCCCTTGAGTACAGGAGGCCTATAAAACACTCGAAACCTGCAGTTTCTTTTGTCCAAGAGGGTCTCACGATCCCATTCATATCTGATTCTACTCTGCTACCACAATCGAAGTTATGCTCTTACGTATGAACGCAATCCGTATTTTTACCTCTTCGTGTTGATCCAGTTGAATTACTCCGGATTATTGCGTAATCGCATACATACTCCCGTTCTCCTTAGGTTCTGCTATGCGTTGCTCCCCGTCTGCTGGAAAGTGGATCATTTGGAGCAATTTTTTGTCTCTGGTCGTACGAGAAATACGATCCGAATGGCATAAGAGACCAATGTTCAGAGGTAGTCGTTACACAGACGGAAGATTTCTGCATTTGGCAGTAATCCAAACCAAATGATCACAGAAATGGAAAAAGAAAGGCGCCAAATGAAAAAAGAGATATTTTCAAGTTTTGAACGTATCTATGCTACGGATAGGTTTAGATTTTTTTCTTTATTTTTGTAATATCGATCGTTTAAAAATTTACATTTTTATCATAAATCGCTGCACTTTGTCCACAGAATTGGATTTTGGTGCATTATGCAAGTGTAGGTCAGTGATATAGTCGGAGGTGTGGATATATTTGGATTGCGGGATAAATTATATGGAAATGGATTTGGCCTCTGAATGGTTTCAAAGTAGTCTCTACCGCGCCCACGGTTTTGCTAAATTAATTTAACAACGAATACAATGATTTGGTGAAGGAATCTTCGTAACACAAGGAAACTCAGACAAGGGTGAAGGTTGCATTGCTAAATAAAATGCATTTTTGTTCAGGTAGTATCAAACATCATGGCAACTGAGGAAACTCATCTATTTGTATAATGAAACTGGAGCTGGATTTCTTAATACGGATTAGCATTGAAACACTCGATGGCTTTTAATGTGACTCTTCTGTTGTTAGGAGAAAAAATTTGACTATTGATAAATGCCAGGGGTATTTGAATTGTGAGATCTGTTGTACCATAGATGCATCCAGTATGGAGTATTTCTACACGATTTCGAGAAAAGAAGAGCCTTTAGTAACAACGTTTGTTTTTATCAATTTCTTCGGTCTTTAACTATCACCACTTTGAATTTTTTACACATTTTATTCTCATTTTGAGACATTATGAACATTTTTTGTAACAACTTTGTATTGAGCAAAGCAAAGAGGCACTGGTGACTAAGCAGACAAGGCATTGATTCGTGGTTTGTTAAAGACACATTGACGTCTATCAAGGTCTAGGGTTTTTCTGTTCACAACAAGCTAATCAGATACCTTTACATATTGCAACAAATAACTGGTTCAGAGCCCATGAAATAATATAATAAATTAGGTTCTGTTGCAACATTTGTTGACTTAGAGATGAGATGGAAGCTATTTAGAATTTTCTGTGTTGCTAATATTATAAAATCCATAAAATCTTGCAGGCTTAGGTGGTTTGGTTATATGTTCGCAACGAACAACTATGGTTGCCGCGAGAGTAACCATAAATACGAAGTATGGGGTGATTTGACGGTTTGATATATAAGTTGCATGATATTATCCAGCGAAAACATGTTCAAAATCATAAACACTGCAGACACATAATTGTAAAGGGGCTAAAACCCTACAAGGATTGTCCTAAATATAAATTATAGTGCCTTTTCTAGTTCTTTTCTCTGTATGAGAGGCAAAGCAGATGATCTTTGCACTGTATTGAACATTGAATTCGTTTGTTTTTTCTATTGTACTGAACCCGGTAAAATCCTTACAACTTGTCCTTGTGAAGAGGAGCAAGAATTCATTTGAAAGAGAAGACTTGTGACTTACCAACAATACCTCAACTGTATCGATGGGTTGTGTTGTTGAAAAGTTATTCAAGGTCAAAAATTTGTATTGACCGCAAAATTCACATTTGACCTTGAAGAACTTTTCAAGGGCAGAATCGATCCGAACAAGTAAGGTGCCGTTGAAAAGCAACAAGTACCCTCTTTTAAATGAAGCCTTGGTTGTTATCCTGTGATGTCTTTGTTAGGAGTTAAAATGATTTTAAACGGTAGAAGGACACAAAATTGTTGGACGCTATTTTGAGGGGGAAGAAGTGATTTTTTTATTAATTACCGGACATCTTGTACATTAAGACAAGTATTTCTATAAATACTCGTGCATGAAAATAGGGAAAAATGCACATAGTGCCGGTGTTCTATAGTGTCGATACTTGATGAACCCATGATCGGTATCAATCATCATCAAAAGTATTCTCGTAACTTAGTTTAATGCGGCCAATATTACACCCTAATCCTCCATAAATGTGAAATCTGTGTATCTTTTTGTAAAGCAGTTAAAATTTAGGAGATGCAGCATAATGCAAGCACAGTGTTAGCAGGATTAGGAAAATGTGGTATGGGAGAGTTAGATAAAGGAGTTGAAGGGAGAGGGTGTCATAGTTCGCGGACAATAACTGAAAGGGACAAAAAGTGGTGGTAGTTTGGATGCATTCTTCAGAAAGAGTCCTCTGTAAAGATGGAGAAGATTCAGATTTATTATAAATTGTATTTCAGGAGGAAATGGAAATATTTTGATAGTGCATTGAGATTATAAAAAAAAATCCTCATTGAAATTAACATGTGACCGGAGCAGCTAATAAAGGAACCGCCAAATACATCAAAGTTGGTTGTGATATAGCAAAATTAATTTAACAAATCAGACTAAAATATATTGGTTTACATTTACATTTTGAACATATCCACAAAATATTTCCTTTTCCTTCCGAAATACCCTGAAGAAAGTAGTGATACAACTACAAAAGAAAAGTAACACTAAAGTTTTGATAGTTGATATTAAAATTCGATCACCATAGAGTCTGAAGATATATCTTTGAATTTTGTCTAACGTGGATAAAGTATTGAGCTGTGACTCTATAGAGATGTAGCCGTTCGGTTTTCTGTTATATGTTTTGCAGTAGAGACAAAAATTGTAACTTCTCCTTTTTTTCGGCGCTTTATTCCTTATAGTTCATAGAATATAAATATAAAAAAGTGGAAAATACCCACCACAGTCCGTGCATTACTTATATAAAATCTTTGTGTCATATAATCTTTCTGTATCGGTTTAAAGCCAGAAAAATCGACAAAAGAAAAAAAGAACATTTCGTATCTTTGGTATTGAAACGAATTGAAATTGAATTTTAATATAATAATATAAAGAGAATAAAGTTCTTGAAAAGTGTTGCCGCACGGGCAAAATTTTCAGTATAAACTTTTAAAAGATAAAAACAGAATATTAGAATCAAGTTTTTGGCGTTCGCCGTACCTTCTAACCCTCTTGGGTTTGGCCTACACGGTCCACACCTGGAGCAGGTTCGGGCTAAAGTTCTAAAACAATTGGAACTCATTGGGTTATGTGCAGTTCCTTGTACTGTTTAGGTCACGCGCACACCTCGGGGTTGAGCCGGGAACGATAGGTAGTGTAATTGCTAAAATTTCCTACAACTACTGCATCACAGTCTGGAGCATGCAAATCAGCTTTCGTATGTGAATCCACGAGTCCAAAGAACCTGAATGGTCTGCATCGGCGAAGGAAAAGAAAAGATCTCATGGCTCATTGGTAGATTATGCGGGCTGGTCAGCCCTTCATTCGGCACAGATCAACTAATATTCAGGCTCGAAGGCTAGTGGTTTAACTTTAGCTTGTGCTTAACTAAATTGAGGGTCCACTTCTATCATATGAGAGAGGGGAAAGGGAGTCAGAACCGACTTATTATCATCGGTTACCGGAGTCTTTTCAAAAGGCACACTCATAGTTAGGTTGTAGAAGCACATGCGCCTCGAATACCTGATGACGGGACCAAGAGACTTTAATGCCATCTGGGCCCCGTTGAGGTTGTAATATGATAGGACGCTCATGCTCGGCTGATTAGTCGAAAATGGGTGTTCTGGTATGCGTGGTTGATCGCATGCGAAGCCGCTCATTTTGCGAAGCGCGGCGGTCTCCTGGCACATTTCGACTTTCTGAAGAAATTATAGTATCTTTAATTTCAACGCAGATATCTCATTGAAACAGAGTGAACTACATAAGCTTTAGTGTTTCTAAGATCTGGAATTTTCGTTGCATCTTCAAGAGGAACGATTTCAAACTAGCAAATTTAAAATATTTGAGGTTATATAGCAAAGCCAATTGCCAAAGCAATACCCAACTTATGATATCTCCTTCATGCAGTTAAGACATTTCGTAATTCTGACAGAATCGAAATCGGTTGACTCGAATTTAAGATTTATGATTTGTTGGGTATTCACATCCTTTCACATCCTGGCAATTTCACTCACATAGGTCCACATAAAAACCATCGATTCCCATCTTTGCGTTCGAACTTGCGATCCATAGATTGTTAATCTGCGCCAATAGCTTTGGTTAGCTTCTCAACTAAACCATTAAAATAATCTCAATCGGTCTAAATTTATGAGATACTTCTGCTTGTTATCAGGCACAAACTAACCGTATTGCTTTCTACATTAAACGAAGACTACTGCTCGCACAATCTAATAACCAATAAATAACTACTTGGGGCTCATCATCATACGATCACTTGCCTCATTACAAGACACATTATCCGCTGGATTAATTAAATTTTAGCCTTCCCTTTCTAATGAATGCAATTTCTTAATGGGATAACATTAGCTCCAGACAGCCCCGTTTTCTGACCTTTCAGCAGCACAGCTGTGGGTTCGCAGACATGTGCTTACCTAATCCCAGATAGCCATTACTTATCTTTGGCCAGAATCTGTAATTTGTAAAGTCTTTCAATCAAGAGTAGCTTTGAAAACACTTACATAACCTCAAATAGTCCATACCGCGAGAAATCAAAGCTAAAAACTTGTTACATGCAACGGAATATCCGCGAATGCGCTGCTCAACGCGAAAATTTTTTTCTGGCAAATCTGTTCGCATCTCTGTTGCTCTGTTTTAGCGGTGTGTCGGTGTGACACACACAAACATATGCAATTGGGCGTAAAGTACACTTAATTTCGCTTTGCGGAAGTAACTGCACTAAGCTGTATAATTCAGAAAGTGATCGACATTCGAAAGGCCGTTGGGTAAGGAACCAGACACAGGGTAAGCTCAGCTGCTAAAGTGTTGTGAGCGTTTCCTCCCAACCTGAAAGAGGCGCAACTCGACCTGCAACTTTCACGATCAATTAGCTGGTGGAGCTGGATCTGTCAGAAGAATCTGGTCGGTCGGGCACCTTGAGAGTGGAGGCATCCCTTCGAGATGCGCCCGCTCGACGGACCAGAGCCCGTCATCTGTTTTTAATTTCGAGCAAGTGTCAGCTGCACTTTCCAAGAGGGTTACATCAGAGCGAGATGGGATCGGATAAAATTGACTCGATCAATCGTATTCCGTTGCATAAGTGACGGGAAGATGTTGTTGCCAAAACAAAAACTTGTTACAATTACTCAATTGAAATGGGCTGGGGATGAGAATGAAGCGAAAATGGCTTGTGGTGATCTCGCTCGGACCTCAATTAATTCGACGTTTAGAAGTGACTGGGAAGTGCAAGTGAATGCTTTCACGCATTCTTCAGGCCCCTTGGCGGGCTTGCGCAGGTATGTGAAGCTGGAGGAGGACTTTTGCTTTCGTTTGCCGTGGAGGTTTCAGTCTTTTGGGATTGGGAGCGGACTAGTAAAAAGCACGGCAATTGAGTTGCTAATGGCTTTCTAGGCTTGTCTAAGGCAAGGTTAGTCGTGATGAACTGGCTTTAATATGCGATCCAATGTTTTGTTTTCGCCGTTTTCGGTGCAGAATTGCTAGTTTGCGGTTGATATTTCTTTCGCAAGAAGTTTTATGTTACCTTAAGCTCTCGACGGATACTTTACCAACCACTGAACTCAGATTCTTTCGGCCGACAAGACCAATGTCAACTCGGTAATCGATCGTGCAGAACGGAGGTCATGGAACGGTCTAATTGAAATCTTGGAGCAATCGCTCAAGAGTTGCTCTGGTTATGATCAGGCGCGAGTCTCTACCTGGGCAGGAAATAGAAGTTGGAATTGTTTTTGCGCACAGAGAATCGCGGTCACTGATATCTGTAGTGTAAATGACGGTAAACAAATTTTGGTTGCGTTTGAAGCCATGTAAACAGCATTTTATTAGTCGGATGTAACCAATTTAATCCTTTCGAGATGATACCAAGGGTCTGATATGTCTTTCTTGGAAAGTTGTTGGCAAATTTCAAGAAGAAATGTTCTCATGATATCCTTAATATGTTCGTGGACAGTGGTCTTTATAAAAATAAGTCGTCCGTGCACGCAATATTAAAAACAGCGTAAAGTTTAAAATTTAAAAGAATGAGTCAGAAGATGAGACCGCTATAGAATTTGCCTAATTGGGGTTCAACTTTGTTGAAGTCCAGTACATTTGGCTTACTCTAGTAGCATCTGCTTTAAATTTACAAGTCTTGTGATGTTGTATTTAAGGAAGCAACGCGTATTAAAGATCTAAAAATATCTAATTCGGATGTTCGCTTCTGTTTGCAGCACATTGAAATTAACTAAAATTAATCCGCACATTAAAGTGTTTAAAGCTAAGCAAAATGGCACTACCGAAAAATCTAAAATTAGCACGCTTTGCCCTGCCGATGTAAACATCTAGCAGGAAATATCTACTCCAATTTTCATCAATAAGAATTTGACAGCCTATAATTACCAAATTTAGTGAAAGTCATTACAAATTAAACGAAACAAATAAATATCATCTGCTTTCTCTATTTGTGCCCCTGCATCTACTCCGCACAATTTCACGAGATCAGCGGTAAGGTATTATCTCTGAAGATTCAACGCAAAACGGCAGATTATCCGTGAATGAAGATTGCTTGATTGAATTCTGTTGGAGTTGTGACAACTACTGTAAGAGTTCCTACCCAAAATTGTGTAATCTGCCCATTAAAGTAAGTAAGTATTCCCGCCAAACCAACATTACTCATATTACTGAAGATACGAGACGATCCCATGCTCTGGTCATCTATATGCAATATGCTTGTTATTCTGATGGCCTACAACCCAAATGGGGGATCATTGTTTGTTCGTATAGAAGCTATGAAGTAAAATTTCGATTGTAAATATAATGGTCGGCTATAGTAGATAAGTTTGCCCAAAAAACGCAAATCATTACTAAGAACCGACACAATCACACCCAATACAATCCCTACTTACTTTTGGGGATCGAATTTTCTGTGCACTCCGTCAATATGAGTGCACAGAAAATTCGATTCCCAAAAGTAAGTAGGGGTTGTACTAGTGCCCCTGTTGAGGAGTCCAGACAGATGTATAATATGCAGAAGCTTGTAATGTTCTCAGAATGTCATAAACCTCGCCCACTGCGGCATTAATATTACCCTACCATACTCAGATCCCTGAATTGCATTCGAAAATGGAATGCAGTGGTCATTTACCAGTAGGCATGGAAAATCCGAAGTATCCATGGAATTCCTGAAGATTATTATAGCTTGAGTGGGCATTGAGCTGGAGGTCATTACTAGCGGCTCACAACTGAACAGTACGGGTATCATCATTCAGACGCCTGACCCAGTCTCCCAGAAGTGCAATGGATCTTGAGATGTACAGCTGTGTCCCCAGTGCCAAAACTTGCCGCACGAGCCGCGAAGTTTTGATGACGATCCGTAAGATAACTGGAAATGAAGTTGGCTATTCTACCACTAGCATTCAAACAAAAGCTGTTAAAAAGTTTTGAGTTGATCGGATTGATATCAGGATTGATACTAGTTTTAGGGAGGGATATAACACTAGCTATTTTTCGTAAGGTAGAATAGATTAAGGGCACCAAGTAAAAGCTGTAGATATTGGCGGTAGATGGGACGATGAGGAGGCAAAGGATATTTAAAGATTTAGTAGGAATTCCATCGGCTCAGACTAAATTAGATTTGATGAACTTAAGATCTAACAAGATCTCGAACTCAAATACACACTCGAAGTCAGAAGAATCAGATATGTCCATGAATGTTGCTGGTATCGCAAATGAACAAAGCGGAGACCAGTCAGAAGCTGGAGGAACTGAAATGAATGAACTATTGATTTCATTGAGATTGACAATGAAGAGCAATGAAGAGCGGCACTTGCTGAGGATCTGAAAATACCAAGAGTGCGGAGATTTCTCCACAGAAGCGAAGAGGGGAAAGTAGGGTACAACTTCGATGAAAAAAAGCTTGGATTTGGCTGGGAAGCCGTCCAGTATACTCAGGTAAAAATGCTATTATTATTAGGTAATTAATTTCAGTGATCTCTTAGTTTTTGACCTTCTAGACTAGAGGTTGCGCCTGATGCCGGAGAACATGGACTATAAGCTCGGTGATGTCGGTGATGTCATCAATTATAAGCCCGGAGCTGGTGGTAGCCAAATAACTGTTTAACGATTTCAATCGTTCCAATCTGCCATTGGCGACGATCTTACTGGACTCACTTCTTGTGATAACGCCAGTCACGAGTACCTTTTGCCTGCTCTCGTCGCATTTGTGTTCCCACGCAGATTCATCGTGATCGTCAGATAGCTCTACGGAACTTTACTCGCACTGATTAAGCATCAGGTGGGGATACTGTCTTCTATCCCGTTTTAACGGGCTGTCAGGCAGGTGGAGCCGCTTTCGGTGAATCTTCGTCGCAACCTAGAAGAGTGTTCGGTTCGATTGCTGTCCACCAACATAAGAGTTCTTGGGCTGGCGTACACTGAAGACCTATCCTTCTTTTTGGCCGGCGACGAAGGATTTCCTATAGCTCGAGCTGTCTTTGAACAGTTCGAGAGGAGCACTGATGCTATAGTCAATCAGACCAAAAGCAGAGGCCTGTAGTGCGGATCATGGCGAAAGCGCATGGCAGTTTCTCTAGGCATTCAGTGAACTGAACATCTGGGCATATATATCGATCGCGAACTGTTGAACTTTATTGGCGCCATGCAGGATTGTTATATAAGGAGATAACATGTGATATTGCTTGGAACCATATTACTACTATTGGGATCATAAAAGTGGCCACTGACGCTTGTGTTTTGGATTTTTGAAGCCGACCACCTAAAGCCA
This sequence comes from Dasypogon diadema, assembly GCA_006980735.1. NCBI lineage: Eukaryota > Metazoa > Arthropoda > Insecta > Diptera > Asilidae > Dasypogon > Dasypogon diadema. The sequence continues at coordinate 55,808 of QYTT01094467.1, forward strand.
GATAAAAATGGGTTTTAACACTGATCAGAACTTGTAGACTGTTTAATACTAACTAAAAAATTGAGGTACCCTGTGAGTGGAAGTGGACCATTTTTATAAGAGCCTGGTTAGAGGATTGCTTTGCAAGGGATGTCTCTTTTTAACTTGAAATTTCCCTGGCGAGTCCCTAAAGTTTCCCTGTTCCAACGGACGTTTGTAAGTGTTGCCTCCCTTCAGGTTCGATTACCTTTAGGGATTGAAGTGCTTTCTTTTTAATTATGCTGACCTCAGAGCCAGTATCTACTACCAATTGGGTTTGGCCGTTTAGGCCAATATTCAGTGATAGTGTAACAGTCGAAATACATGATTCGGGCATCTGAGGCAACCCTTTATTCGAGTTATGTTGATTTAAAGGCCAAGCCGGGAAGTTTTGGGTTGACTTTTGGTCGTTTCTTTGGTTTTTTGACTTCCATTTTTTGCTCTTGGCGACAAGACTCTATATCGTGCCCATGGAGATTACAAAATTTGCACTTTAACTTTATGCTAAACACTTGAGCATCGTTTTTCTGAACTGGTGGTTGACGTGGGGCTGCCGATTTTTGCTGGCTTGGGCCAGACTTTAAACTAGTGCCTCAACAATCGCGGATGCCGTGCCCGTAGTTTCGACAATTTACTCAAGAATGTACGTTGCGTTTTATAGAGACCACATAGGTGTGTCCCTTCTTTTGACAACAACTACATGTAATGTTGGCTACCATTGCGTCAAAACTGGGGCGACGTTCGAGATCTTTCTGTTCTACCTTTGTGACGATCGATTTTGAAAATGTACCGTGGTCCGTGGCTGTGCCTGACGGCTGAAGTTACTAAGGGCTGGTGCCCTAACTTATGGCCGCTCTAACTTGTAAATTTGAGTTAATGGTGAGCATATGAGGAGCAGTAGGTATTGTTAGTGCCGGGGTGAAGTTGGCTTCCTGTTGTAACTCTTCCATATCGAGAGCCTTGGGAATTATTTCGTCCAGCGTGCTTGGTGGCGATTCCTAGAAGGTATTGGATGGGGGTTGGAAATCCCGCCTCTAAAGGCGTTTTTAGCGAAGTCCTCCAACTGTCAATTTACAGCTGGGTCTGCCGCTGTATCATATTTGGTTTCGATAGCTTCCCTGCACTGCATCAACAACTGCTTTACTCTAGTGGCAAAAGCAGTGTGAGCTTCACCGGGGTTTTGGCGGGACGTAGTCCATCTATTCACTAGTTCCTGATAAGTCTCCCCAGACAAATATGTTCGGTTCAGACGTTCCTCAAATTCTTTGAAGGAAGTAGGCACGTCTGATGCAAATAACTGGCAGGCTTTACCCCTATATCAATATATTTACCGAATCGAACTCCATTGGCGTCTACCAGCAATCGTATTTTTTCTGCTAATCATGAAATACCCTCTAAAAGCCATTGAGTGTTGCAACAATTAAGTGGTATGAAATCCATGTTAATCAGCAGGCTCAGCTGTAACATTTATCAAGCAAGATGTGGGTTTCCTTAATTGCGATCATGGTCCTTATTGGGTCGATAAAATTGGTCATGATTTTCTTCTCTGGAAAGGTATCTGTGCACAATTTATAGTTTAATCCAACATACTGAACCAGAAATTTGAGTGAAATGACTTCGTTTGACACAAATAGCTTAGGCCTATCATTGTTTGAAAATTTTTAAACCATAGGTCATAAAAATCGAGTGTTG
>QYTT01094467.1:57537-86450 GCA_006980735.1 Dasypogon diadema
AGTGGACCATTTTTATAAGAGCCTGGTTAGAGGATTGCTTTGCAAGGGATGTCTCTTTTTAACTTGAAATTTCCCTGGCGAGTGCCTAAAGTCTTCCCTGTTCCAACGGACGTTTGTAAGTGTTGCCTCCCTTCAGGTTCGATTACCTTTAGGGATTGAAGTGCTTTCTTTTTAATTATGCTGACCTCAGAGCCAGTATCTACTACCAATTGGGTTTGGTCGTGGCTTGCTGGCTTGGGCCAGACTTTAAACTACTGCCTCGACAATCGTGGATACCATCCCCGTAGTTTCGACAATTTACGCAGAAGAATGTATTTTTGCATTTTAAAGAGTTCGCGTAGGTGTGTCCCTTCTGTGGTGGCGATTCGATTTTGAAAATGTACCGTGGCTGTGCCTGACGGCTGAAGCTACTAGGGGCTGGTGCTCTAACTTATGACCGCTTTAACTTGTAAATTTGGGTCAATGTAAAGCTGGGTCTGCCGCTGTATCATATTTGGTTTCGATAGCTTCCCTGCACTGCATCAACAACTGCTTTACTCTAGTGGCAAAAGCAATGAGAGCTTCACAGGGGTTTTGGCGGGACGTAATCAATCCATTCACTAGTTCTTGGTAAGTCTCCCCAGGTAAATATGTTCGGTTCAGACGTTCCTCAAATTCTTTGAAGGAAGTAGGCAAATAACTGATAGGCTTTACCCCTATATCAATATATTTTCCGAATCGAACTCCATCGGCGTCTACCAACAATCGTATTTTTTCTGCTGATCATGAAATATCCTCTAAAAGCCATTGAGTGTTGCAACAATTAAGTGGTATGAAATCCATGTTAATCAGCAGGCTCAGCTGTAACATTTATCAAGCAAGCTATGAGTTTCCTTAATTGTGATCATGGTCCTTATTGGGTCGATAAAATTGGTCATGATTTTCTTCTCTGGAAAGGTATCTGTGCACAATTTATAGTTTAATACAACATACTGAACCAGAAATTTGAGTGAAATTACTTCGTTTGACACAATTAGCTTAGGCCTATCATTGCTTAAAGTTTTTTAAACCATAGGTCATAAAAATCGAGTGTTGAGTATTCTTTTAAATACCATGGTACCAACCAACAAAGTAACTGACAATTCGAAAGTTTCCTATGTCCGTGAATTTCTTGATCTCTGCAAGTAACTTGTTGAGTATCTAGAGCAAAACATAATTAATTTTTGGTATTTTTCATATTATTAGCTGGGCCATTAAAGATAGCATTGAGCGAATTACTGCAAAATTTCCAAAGATGTAAAATTAATTGAGCAGTTTCACCATCCGCCTCAAGTCACAGGCGGCCAAACGTTGAATCAATAAAGGAATTTCTAATGTAACGAGTAAGTGGTATAGTGTTAAAAGGTGCAATCCACAAGATTATCTCAAAAATTCGACTCATTTCCTCGCATGAATGGCGTTCGTTTGAGGAGAACAAAGTGGGACCAAGTATGAGTGGTCTCCATTATATACCAAAGACCGCGCATGAAACACCGTCCATTTTGACTCCGCTGGAATAAAGCGCATTATTTTGTAGCAGAAATTTTCACTTTTGTGCATTATTACGTTATTTTACGGTCGCAAGTACGATTTACGTCATGCAAAACATGTTCTTGCTCAGTGCATAACGCCGTCAACTTTTGCTTTCGTTCGGCCGGGGACGTACTCCGATTCTTCGGTCTGTTGTCAGCGCATTTTGTGGCCGCTACTTGTGAACCAGGGATTATGTAACTCCGTTTATTACGTGAACTGGCTTTCTTCTCAGTGCTACCGTTAAAGGGGCGATTTATGTATCACTCTTCGACTGATATTCAAAACGCATCTAAATCCGAGCACTGGATCCAGCACTGAAAAGGAATCGGTGTAATCTAATCTGGGGGTATCCGAAGATGGTTTCCTAACATCTTTAGTTGACTGGTACTGTTTTGTGTTTCAGCGCAACGCATTCAAACATAATCTCGTAATCCAGATTAAGCCCGGGTATGTCGTGTCGTCGTGCAGATTTTCACGTTGACATCATGTCGTGAAGATTTTTTTTCTCACAAATCGAAGATCCTTTCACCATCCTGGTCAACTGGTCCAGACCTCGTCAAGGTGGCTCGTGACTAGAGACTGGAACTGGACCATTGCAAAAACCTCAAGGTCTGCACAACAGACATCTTTCTTAACTAATCGAACCTGGTATAGTAATTTAGATTCCTCCAATCTCTGCGGATCGTTAATTTCTTCCAGGGTTGACCTCTCTCGATCGATAATCAGCTGCGCATTGTTAGACATGCCCGATTTAATTGGATTATGTAAATGGTAAATGCTTGGCGGTTTTAGGCAATCATCGCACTTGCATATTGCTTCATGCTCTCAAAAAATCTGGAAATCATGAGACTCTTCTTCATAGTGTTTTTTTCTTCCAACTAGGAAGAGTTTGAGTCTATGATTTATTAAAAAGAGCCCCAAGGGAGGTTGGCATCTGTGAAAGTTTAAAGATAGTAAAGCTTCTGGACTACGTCATCGCGGATTACGAGGATCTGAAAAAAAACGGCCCCTTTTTTACTTTGGGCAGTAGTTGTACGAAATTTTGTAATAAATTTCTGAGATTCCACCTTTCGTGATGACGGATCGTTGTCTGTTTTGATTTCTTTCTTAACGTTCATTGAGATGGGGGAATTTGTGGCATTTGCGGAACGAAAGTAAACATTTAAATTGGATTAAAATTGACATGATTGACTTTTAAAGTCGGTTACATTTTAATTGGATGTGAAGTTTTCTGGTTTTTTCTTGCCTAAATTGCGTAAGTTCGCTCATTTGACACCAACTCAATTGGCTAATCTTGTTTACTTCTTCGAACATTGATCATTATGTGAATGGAAAACAGCACAATGAGTTATCCACATTTAATTTTGTTTAGAGGATGTTGTAAAGCCTCCATTGATGTTGTCGACGTTACTGAAAATGTCTGCTGTCACTAAACACTCTACGATAAAGGTCGTTTGCAAAACAAGTTCTAACCTCGCTATTGAGGATATGCTCGAATCGTAGTAACGTAAGGTTTTTATTTTACGTTCACTTGTTTGCCGCGTGAGAGAAGTGGAACGAAATTCTTCTAATTCGTGTTTGTCTTTTTAATTCCCACAATTGAAATGTGTACCTTCAAGCTCCCCATTTCATATGGCAACTGAATTACAATCAGTATTGTCAACTAAACCCAGAAACTTTTAATCAAAGGTATATCCACTGCTTAGCAGCATTTATATATTTATATTCATGTCACTTATTTGGAAACAATGTGAGAGTCTGTTGAAGATATTAAAAAAAAGAAGAAAAAAATAAAGCGTTCTTGGTTGTCTGCAACCTATGCTCCTCGTCTATTTACTGTTCATCTCTTTCCGGATTTCGGCAAAGATGTCACTGTACGAGGATCCATTAGAGATTTCTAAGCCACCCTCTCAATCAGTAAGATGCCCATGGGGCCCGGTACCCACATCACTACGGTCTTACCTCCAAAAAGAACCAGGATTCTATGAATTTTCGAAACGGGACAATTGAAGCAATTGATAACTGGGCTCACTGTAATGGCAAACTTTTCCATCCCCCCTTACAGCCAGTTTAATCGGTATCAACACCGCAATAGTGCAGTCGGCGTCAGTGACTCATCTGTGAATCTCGAACCGAGACATAGTCTTTCCAAATCCTCCCCCACCAGATTTTTAATTATCTCCCTGCTCGTCTCAGTCCTGCTTCTCTAGTTCTTCATCCGGACCCCAATGTCCACCTCCAGACCTCCTGCAAGTTGGTATTGCCCACATTTTCTTGTCTTACATAAAATGACACAATCATAACTAGACTCTATATTTTCCTGCTCCACCCAACACCTCGATTTCCTCCCCACACGTCCGAACCATTACTAACTCCTTAACCATCTGTCACAAAGACCTCTCGACATAGCACACAGGATCGGCACCGGCATATCAAGTGGTAATCCTAGGATTCTAAGGAATCCATTAGTCAGGGAATCCGTTGGTCAGAGCAGTTGTGCTGATGTTCGGCAATAGTCAAGCTAAGATCTTATTAGACTTCTGAAAATGCCCAATCGAAAGCCTCAGATGTAGGCTAATGCCGTTAATCATGAATAGACGTTTGCTCTATTTTATACTTGCTCAAGGACACATGGGGACATGTACGGATCGAAGGGAACGAAATAATTAGCTTACGCCCTAGCAAAGCAAATATCGACTATGGGATTTCGGAACCGTTTTCCGCCATTCCTGGAGGTATGGTGGGTCGTAAAGGAACTCCAAAATCGGCAGGAAAATTTAACGACTTGCCGACAGGCTAGGAAGGCGATTGGACTGTCGTGTGAACGACCAAAAGAAAAGTTCTAAGCATGGAGCGAGGAACACTGTGATGGTTAGTGTCTTCGACTACTGAGGTACGGCAGCTTCGGATATCACCTCAAAAGGATAGGGATCCAGAAAGATGATACATGCAGATTGTGCCTGGAAGATACTGAGACGGTGGAGCATGTTGTGTGCGAATGCCAGGCTTTGGTTAGCTGTCACCGGCAGCCTCGTCGGTAGCATGGGACAGCTAACCTACAAACAAATGCCCGAAATAACAAGGGAAGTCGAAGTTAAGGTTCTGCCGGGGAATTTCCTGACAAGGACCAGCTAAGACGGCTCTTGGCAGAGGATCGAAAAAAGTTCCGATTGTAGGTCGCCAATATTCACATCCCGTCACTAATGTTCAACCCCCTGATGCACAGCATCTTTTTTTTTCCAGTTGATTTCCTATATAAGTTCGTAGTGATGAGATTGAAGGTAGTCATTCTTTCTTTTATCCTATGGTTGGTGACTAAACAGTTCCGGGCTCAATATGTGCACTGCATTAAGCCGCTTTTTATATTTCTCCTCTCATTTCCCAGAATCCTATCAAAAGATTAAGTATCCATCTAGAATTAATTCTGTTTTTAATAAACTTTTCCCTCTAAAAGCGTATATTAATCCTGTGAAAGGCAGAGTGGAAGTCAATAGCCACCAGAGCTATTCTATTTCCTTTGGCCCTTCTGATCTGGATATATTGATTCATAGCATTGATTAGGTGTGATGTATATCTACCTTCCGTAAAGGTATATGTGATATTTTTGAGAGTTCTGTCCTTTTTAATTTTGCCATGACGTGGGGTCTAATTAAACTCTCCACGGTTAGAATTAGCACAATTTACTGAAAATTTTCCCATAATTAAAGACTGTGAATATTTCTTCACAATGAGAAAATTTGTAAAGCAAAATGGGGTCATGTGTTAAGTGTACAGATACATGTATTGTCGGTTAGATTAGATCTAGATTTGATCACTAAATAAACCTCTCTGGTGAAATGAATTTCCTATTCTACTGTCCAACATAAAATCTTTTATGCAGTACACAAAGTGTATCTGTGTGAGCATGAAGATTACACATTAGTTTATTTAAGTTATGCAAGCTAATATTATTGACAACGGCATCAAGCAAGACAAATTGATCAATTTGCAGGATTTATATTTAATGAAAATCACCAATAACGTTTCTATCGTCAATCACTCAAGTCAAGCAAATCAAAAACTGATGTTACTACCCATTGCAATTGCCTTTTTCAGAGATGGGTATAGAAGCTGCCAATCTGGTCGGAATCTTCTTAATTCGGGCTTGCAAGTATCTTTCATAACTGATGCTTGGATTGCGCCGTGGCAATATAAAAATTTCTGTGGTTAATCATCAGCTAGTGGTGGCCACAGCGCGAGGACTCGTTTCCATTAAATTACATTACTGCGTTTACTCAAAGTATATGCTTCTTAACGCCTATATCTTATATAAGTTAACGTCACACAGTTGTCCAGGACAACTTTTACCACAATCCATAACAAATTTTTAAAATTAGCTGATCTAAATTTTAATATGGCTTTAGAATATCTTCGGAATCTTCGGAATGGTTTCCCTATTGCTCGGGGGAACCTTTTTTGGTTGGTAGTTGCTGATTAGCTTACGTCATTGTGCACTGAATGATCTTGATATTATTTAAATACGTTTTTGGAAGAATTAAGAGCTTCAAGATTGTGGTTCACCACATTCAGATGAAAAAAAACCTCCTAATGACATTTTTAGTTTTCTTGCATTCGGGGAAGTGACGGGAAATATATATCCTTGAGCTACTATTTCGAATGGATTATATCCCACTGAAAGGCTGAAAGGAGTGTTTTTTACACGACGACTTTCAGCATACCCGATACTTCGATTGAAAATTTTTCCAGATCCATATGACTTTGATGCAGTCTAGAACGCCAAAACAAAGCATTTCATTGTTCCAAATGATTATACCCACATCAACGAGAAAATTGCCACTAAAGTACTGCACGTGTTTAGCTGCAAGATATGGTATGACTCTGGAATATGCAAGATCAACGTGCAGCCTACCTTTGACTTTGCACAGTAAGGCATGAAACCACTAGAAGTAGAGTAGTAGGACACTTCATAGTAGGGCTTGTAATCATTACCAAGTCGATTTCGTAATTGTTATCTGTAAGCGTAATGGCTTACTTGCTTGATTATAGTGTCGATTACTTTAACGCGGTAATATCCTAGGGTGGTAGGTACTTACGAGCTCCCTTACAGGAACGTTCCTACTTTGTGTGTAAAAGGTAAGATACTTCGGAAGATATTCTACTTCTAATGACGGACAACTCTATCTTGAATGCATGTCGAGTAATGAATGCTGTAAATGATTACACATCTATAAGACGGTAGGTAGCTACATGCTTGTTTACGATAAAGACCTTAGTTCAGGAGCAAAAGGTAACTCATATTAAAAGGATATTTTCCTTCGCGTTGTGCGTTTTCGAGAGAAACAGAAAGATTTTTATTTTTTGAATAACTTCTGATCACTTATAAAACTGCATAAAACTGATCAGTTTCGTATAAATAACAATTATATACGAATTGCGAATTGTTGCAATAATTAGCATAAAACAAGCAGAATATTTTCTTTACATTCAAAATTAACAAGACCAAAGGTGTCACAGGTGTTTTTATATTAAATTTGTTTTTAGTTATTATTCACAAAAAATTCTCCATTAATTACCCTATCACTTACAACACATTACAATGGTAACCACTGACATTCTTTAGAAACTTCATTGATGAATTTTTTAATTACGAGATAGCAAATACTTTTAGCTTACGAAAATTTAGTAATACTTCCTCATATGGGTTTTTGCAAAATTATTTGTGCTCCCATATAAAATTCATGTTTGTAATTAATAATTATTTTTAAGTGTCCATGGCTACATAGATTAGGCTACAGTCATATTGACGAGATGGCCTTACCGTCGAAATCGAAATACTCCAAAATTTTTCAAAAGCTGACATTTCGCTGGCTATTTTATCCCCAAAAATTTTTGCTTCTTCATGGAACTTAAAAATGGGGGAAAACTCTTGAATTTTGATTTCTGAAATTTAAGTTCTATCAAGTGTTCTTTTTCATTTTTTCAGCTTATGTAAATCATTATTCATTTTAATCTATCACTGGAAGCTCCTAAGGTAATTTTTAGTTGTCGTCATCAATTTGTTTGTTTTTGGCGTTGAAGCTTCTTGTTTTATGGTAGTTATTGATGGTATCCTTCAAGGATCAATTCTGGGTCCGCTGTTATTTTCTTTACTTATTAATATATTTCTATTTAATGAAATAGAGAATTGCAAGCTTCGTCGGTATGAGGACTATGACCAGTTCTTGTTCTCAGCGTCTTTATGATGCAATTAATACAATTGATAATAATTTAAATTTAGTACACAGGTGGACAATTGCTAACAAACTCAATGTAAATTCAGTTAAGTCTTAATGTCTGATTATTGGTAGATAGTATAGTAGTTATGCAATTCTACATAAAAGTTAAGTATCACAACTGTCAAAATCATAAAATGAGACACTCTAATTCTGTTCTGCATGCAGTTTTCTGGCTTCTGACCCTATTTTTACTTACAGATGATTACTTTCTGGTCACTCTTGTATAGAGTATGTAGTATTTAACTAGACCGTAGTCCTAAGAGGTACGTGATTTCTACATTACTATTAAAGTGTCATCAAATTAAGTATCTTCATGATGGAGTGTCATTGCTCTTTTGGTTTCTTCGAGAGGAGTTTTGAGTTTCCATGCTTTGGCTATCACAGCTTAGGAATTTTACTCGACCCTTTAATTAAGTTGGCTTTGATTACGCCGTTAATATCACATTGCTATTTCGAAGAGGAAGAAATCCAAAATATTATCTACGTTGATTTGTCCCTTGTCGGTAAATGTATGGACTCGTCTATGAACTATGCGGCTCAATATAATACTAAGTTCGATTTCAAAACTGCTGCCACTCTTAACCTCGGAGAAGGTATGCTATCCTTACTCAAATTGAACCAGTTGTAAATGTTTTGTGAAAATTTTATTTTTATTATTTCCATTGATTATTGGTTAAAATAACACAGAAAAACTCTTAAGTTTTGGAAAATACATTGTTTTAAGGGTTTAAAAGACCACAAATTATTTTTGCAATTGCGACTTAAAATAAATAAGTGGAATTACCAGGAAACTTTGTATATGCAAGGCAATTTAATTATAAATTGAGCCGAGCAGTTATCTTGATTGCTTTTCACATGCATTAGCATAAATTAATAATCCACATCTAATAATGTAAATTTGACGAGATAAGACTTGTAAAGCGACTCCTTTTTAAGAAAAGTCGAGGAAATTGATTTGCAACAGGATACGCAAAAAGTCAAATAAAAAAACTCAGAATTTATCCGGTCTGTTTAATATTATTTCATGCATTTCTTCTTTAATTACTGGTTTCATAACATAAGATTGCCAATATAAATTGATGTGTTTCATTATTGGTACAAATAAAGTGAATAGGAAGTTCGCTGTAATAGCGCTAATATCGAAATTACCGATTAAATTACGAAAGTATAATTTATTTTGCAAGCGTTTTTTACTTAGAAAAATTACTCTAGTATTTATTTACTTTTGAATTTTTACGTACTTATTATTAGCTGTGTTTTTTTTCCGTATAACCTATACAAATCTCAAGATTCAGTACTCACTTAGATACGTAATTACAACAACAACAACAACTGAAGATCCATATCTCCATACAGATCTTGGATTTGGATCTCTGAAGATCCGAAAATTAGTACTGACTCTCACATATGGGATCACTTTTTCAATCCTAAATGTTATTACTACTGTTTGTCAGATTCAAAGATCGGTCTTAATAGTGAGCAAAAACAAAAACAAATATAATTCACGCGTTTTGAAATATTGCAACTTATTACTCACAATAAAATAACACTCGAGAATTGGCAGCTATCATCCGGACAATGTTTATTGATGTCATTATTGACAGTATTTTCAAGTAGGTCCTGATCCTTTTCTTGCCCATAGATTTGCATCTTGTAGCAAAAGAACACAGGTATTATTATTTCCTTTAATGGTGTGTTAACAATCCCCGAGAAAAGGAAATATAATCCCGAAGTGAGAGCAGGCGCAACCATCCAGATGATCTGCTGAGCTACCACTTCCTTTTTTCTGCTTCGTTCAGTTGCCATTTTAGTCTGATATACAAAGAATAGTAATCGTTTTTCAGAACAGATCGTTAAGTATTAGAAGATTCCATTGGAACTCGCTGTTTACGTATGGGTGGCTCTAGTTCCGTATGCTGTGAGCACTGATAGGTGATATTTTTGTCATTTTGGATTTTGAATATTCTTCATTAAAATCTAGTCAACAGACGTCATCCATTTTTTTTACACAAGTGTTTCTTTATAACCGAATTAAATAAGAACGCGATAAGTTGTTTTCCCGGTGTATACTTTTGCATTACTTTTTTTTTTTAAATAACTTAAGCCTTTCGATTGCCTGATAAAATTTATGGTGAATCTGCTTCATCGGAAAAAATTAGTTTCGAGTGATAATTGCTACGTTCGCGGCCAGGCCAATCCAAAAAGTTCGGCGATGATCAACTGCAAATTCTGTTGGATTAAAACTCTGCTCAAACACTTAAAGAAATGGCTTAACAGTTGGTTGATAAGTCAGTCATTCTCCGACGCTTGCAAGCCATGGGAAAGAGACGAAAAAGTAAGACATGGCAACCAGATGAAATGGACTAAAATGCTGTTCCCAATGTTTCTTAGCTCACAATGCAGAGAAAAGGGCTTCTTGTGGGGCATTGTCACCGTCGATGAAAAATGGATCTATTTCGACAACCAGAATCCCAAAAAACCCGTCGGTTGATTCTTGCTAACCATTAACATCAGCTCCATCTATGGTCTAGTTCGGTATTTGGCGAGATATGGAAGATGTGGTCTATTACGAGCTGTTGAAACGCAACAAAATAGTCACTGCCGAACACTTTCAATAACAGCAGTATATTGATAAAAATTTGATGCAAAAACGTTCATCCATCTCATCAAATTGGAAAGTGAAAGTAATTCTTCTACATGATAACACTCGGTCTCATGTTGCTTTACCTGTGAAATAGACACAGATCGATCTGGAATGGGGGATTCTCCCATACCCAGTACAACTTTTAGACCTGGTCCATCTAATTGCCAACTGTTCCGATCGATACAGTACTTATTTAATTATGGAGCAGTCGAAAAGTGAATTTCTGAATGGATTCCTTCAAACGTTGGGACTTTCTATCACTACCGTGTTCAGTTTTTATCAGAAAAGTGGGGAAAATCAGGTGTACTTCTTTAGGCCCAGTGCCAATTCTACTCTCTTATCCTCGCCTTTTTTTTTAACGCGTCTACACTTTTTTTCACGTACTCATTTTTCGCAAGCTACCGTCTTACAGTACATTCTGTTAATAAATGGTAAGTCCATCGACGGAAAAATTTTTACACACTAGGAAATCGTTAAAAATTTGAACTCTGAAACTTTTGGAATCGTTTGATGTCTAGGTTCAGTAAAGCGCCTATAAGTCGTCCACTCTGTAAAGTTTCTTTCGATTTTATACCCGTTTTCTTTGACACTAAAACGCTCTCTCTCCACTGTAAATGAATAAGCAAAGCTCGACTCAGTGCGGCCACCAGTTACGAAACTTGTGAATGAACGGCCTTTGATCGCAAGCAGTAACAGTAACAAAACCTGATGCACACCTCCAAATGAAAGTGAAAAGATGCGCAGTCAGCAGTCGCCACAGAAGACAAGATCACCAGTCGGGAAGAGAAGTTGAAGAGGAAAATGAACTACGGCATCTCCAGCATTACAGTTACAGCACCGGACGAAATGGGCGCAAGAAATCGAGACCGAGACCTTGAACCTGGGTTCGTGGTAAAAAAAAAAAAGTGAAATTTTTGGGCAGCTAGCACGGTAGGTGTGAATTTCAACACCTGAGTGCCATTTCCTTCTTCTTGCAGTGCAATTCATCGTAGTTTTTGGTTATGTCATTTGGCGGTTAACCTTCTCGGAATGGCCAAATTATGCAACGGCTGGAAAATGAGAGACTCCAGAAATTGAAGCAATTTGCGAGTAATTAGAATCAATTGAAGCATGAAGTGCGATATTAGACGCACTCATATTATCACGCGTATAATAAGTGTCATTGGATCAGGTAGTAAATACCGTTAGTGCAGCAGAAATAAGTTAAACTGCGGTTAACTGTGTTTAACCGAAGTGACAGATAATTTCAAGCCCATTTAGATAATTTGCGCTGAAAAACTTGAAGAACAACTGACGTGAGAACAGCACTAGGACATGAAAATGGTTTAGTTCCCAAATGACTACCTTGCGGCATGTCGTAATCGAATAATTCTAGGTGTTCGGGGTCTCACTAAGGAGAAGAAGAAGAAGAATAAAAGCACTAGCAATGAAACTTGATATCTAGCATTGCTTGCAGTTTTGTGTCTTTTATTGTTCCACACATTAATACCCATTTTGAAATCCCACGATGGAATGGCACCATAAATGCTGTAGCCACAAGTTAATTGAAATTTTGTTGTCGGTTTTATACACCATAATGGCCTGGTGCTTTTGGTGTTTGAACATTTTTGTCTGTTCGGAAGGCTGTGAGACTTAAGGTGAGTGGCGAAATAATTCTATTAATTTACAGACGTAGGCGATGTGTTTTGTAAGGTTGTTGATGATTATTGTTTATTTATGAGATTAATAAGGATTAAGAGTTCAGTATGTTGTCTATCAGAGTTAGTTTTTAATATTCAGAAACAGATGACTTGGATTTAATGGGTTAGTGTCAATGACTCACAGACATGGATTTGCATTGAAAACATCATTTTCCGAATCTAGTGGAAACGATAGCTTATCGCTCATGTATTAAATACTTTTAGAGATAAGGGGGAATGCAAAAGAAATACATTCACACTTTGGCTGTTAATAAATTCAGTTCTGATTTTCTTTCAATTTTTCTAGATTTTTTCTCGAATTGTCTCAGTGTTATTGGTACCTAGTACCAGAGACGACTCCTATAGATATTCCTGGGGAATTAAATCAGTTTGGTTCAGGGAATTTAATTAAAACACTCGTAGTTGTTAATAAATCCTCTCAGACTACTAAGCTTAAAGTTTGTGCCGTTCCTCCATTTCGCAGATAAGCTACGGCCAGAGGCTTTCAAATTCTTCCTGGCGAGGCGTAAACCATTACGACAAAATCGTAGCGAAGCTTTACTCTTCATGATCTAAAGTGCAGGCTAGAGATATTTTAAAATTATGCTGTTGTTAAAATTATCTATTTACTTGGCTTAAGTTTGACTTCACAGTCAATGTGTGATTGTTCAAGGTGTTACCAGTTACTAAAAAAATCCTCTAACCTAGTCGAATATCGTCCAATTTCCATACCTTTTTCTCTCAAAAGTGTTCGAGAGGATAATATATGTATATGGCTGAAAAAGATTTGATATATCTGTTTCAAGTAGGATTTCGCCACAAATACAGTGGTACAACCGTCCTTTTTAAGACTTCTGGCAAGATCCGAATTGCATTGCATAACAAATCGACCAAAGTTTTTGATAAAATTAAGGAAACTCCACCCAAAAATTAATTTGGTTTTACTTTTACAATCGACATCAGAGAGTTTTTGTTGAGAATGGGCTCTTAGAACCTCTTCCAATTTATGGAGCCCTTAAGGTCACATCCTGGGGCCTATACTATCTGTTTTACATGGGCGTTTCCTTTAAATCTATACTGACAAACTTTAGCTCACGCACTTGTATTGGTTATGGGTTGAGGATGCTCTGATGGGAATAAACGAAGATCTGATTCTAAAAGCTTCCAACACTATCTGCATTTATAAAACATATCTTCACTCTTTATATTTTTCACCAATTTTGGAACAACCATATAAACAGTATTATCGGCGAGGTCTACGCAACCTTATGTGAATTGTCTTTTCGAGTTCGAAGTTCGTTCGAAGTTATGCAAATGCATTTTAGGAGTCATTTGAAAGCATATTAAGTCCTTTATCAAATCATTTACTGCTTACTAGTATAATGTAGATCTGGAAGTGGCAATTGAGGGATTTTGAGACGAAGGTTTCTTATCAAACTAAAGTAGCGTTATCTTGTCCTGTTCTGAAAATTCCACAAATAAATGGACAGGAATATTACTAGACCGTCTATATACCTATCTCACACACTGAAAAAGTGACAAGATTCCAACATAACTAGAAGGAAAAACAAAAACTTTGCGCAGTGTACGAAGACTTTTTGTGCATAAATCTGATTACCTGAGAAGTATATTTTATCTTCGGCAATTAAAAGTGCATCTTTCCAAAAATCTTTTCGCGTCAGACTAAACTAAAGATAACTACAAAACTAAAACCGGCAGAAATATTACTTTAAAATAGTATAACACAAAAATATTGTCATACCTTTCCATTTACACTTGCTGTAGGAACACTTTTTGTACTCACTGTAAATCATTTTCGGCTTCTCGCTGAGAAGTGCGCCTTCTTCGCTAGAAGGAGAACTCTATGTTGTGTTATATGTTAGTATTTTTACACTGCAGCATTGTCATCAATACCAGTACTCATATTTGTATAATTTTCCAATAGCAGTGTCAATACCGCTACTGGTATTGCAAAATTTTACAAGTACCAGTATTGACATTTGCTTTGGAAGCTACCAGTATCATACCAATACTACCAGTGCCTTGTTAGTACTAACAGTACCTTTTATTACAAAATTTTAGAATTATCAATACTGGTATTAGTACTGCCAACCATTAGTATCATAATAATACTATTTTAATTGTATTCTACAGAAATGTGCAACATGTGCGCCTAATTTTAAGTGTTATATCTTTGATTTGGAGATCAGTGTGTAGTACTAGTAAAATATTGGTAAGGTACTGGTAGTATGTTACTGGTGTTTGCCGATACCAATGCCAGTACTTAACAGCTTTGATACTGCTGGTATGGTACTGGTAGAACTGGTAAGGTATTGGTATTAGAATGTTATCGAATTTTTGTTTTTCCACGCGACTGCTACGTCGTTTTTGTCCGCCAGATATCAGCGAGTAGCCGTAGGAGACTGTTATCACATTTTACCGCGGATTCTCTTATTTTTTCTCTTTTCTCGAGGCGTCCCTCAAAGATATATTCTCGGCCCACTGTTATTTAGTTTATATATATTTGATTTCTCAAATGTTGTACAAAATATTAAAATTCATATATATATATATGCTGATGATGTACAGGTGTACCTTAACTTCCCAACTTCTGCATTTTTGGAAGGTGGAAATTTTTCGAATTTCTACACCATAACCTGATATTGAATTTAATAATGTAAATGACCACTAGAACTACCAATCTTCCAAATTAAATGACTATAAAACTACAATTCTCTTCTTCTTCCTTTTTCCCCTAAGGCACCTGCAATTTCTTTTTTCAAGCTTTTAATCAAAATTTTATCTTTCCACACATAGTCGAAGTCGAAGTAAAATTTATCCTTGTAATCCCCAAGGATGCCTGGCTATTCGAGAGAGGGATTAGACCACAGTTGGAGGAATCTGTAAAAGTTAAATAACTCGGCACTGAACATCTTTACAACTATTCGTGTTCAAATAAAAAAAACTGACCCAATTCTCCACTTAACTAACGTTGTCGAAGGGCACAAAAAGCGAATCGTATAAAAATCAGAAGAGAAATTTCACAGAAAATCAATTTCAAATTCAAGTGGGACTTCTCTCACAGTCAGCATGACACCGCAAAAGAAATCGCAAGCGTGGAAAAATTCACTGCTAGCTTTTCCTCCAAATCTAAATATTAGATATTATTTTCAATGCACTGCCACTGCCACAAGTTACGTAAGAGGAATTCTGTTGACTTTTAGGTTTTAGCCTAGGCGGAAACTGACCATTCCCAGAGCCATTGTCACGCTCGCAGCTGGTGAGAATTTCCACAAGACTTTTTGCCCTAGAGCAAGAAATAGTGGAGCAATAAAAGTAAGTCTGCTGCTGCCAGCTTTTTGCCTCACCTTGGAAAAAGAAATGCTCACAAAAAGTGAATAATCCTAGAAAAAATGCAGCGGATTTGCATTGCATATGCAGAGGATCAATGCCACTCTTTGTTTTTGTGAGGGTAATGGCTAGTTGCCCAGCGATAGATGTCGAGATATTTACGTGGCTATTCTTGAATGGCGGTGACCCAATTCAGATGAGGCCTCATAATTTGATTATCGTGAGATGTAAAGCCTGCAGATAAATATGCATTAATTTTTTGTTATTGTTTTTCAATTTGAATTACATAACAAGCTCAGATCTGATTCATTTTGAATCGGTCAAGTTTCAAGCGAAAAAAATCTCCGAAAAAAATCAATGGTCTCGCGACGTCTAGTGATTTCGGTCATCAATCACCAGCCCAAGGCGTTCAATGTCGGAATTTTGGAGGGTGTTTCATCACAGCGAATAGTAGTCATGACATTGACTGGGGTCGACTGTTGCGAAAGAGTTCCGCAGCAAAACAAGTGATTTCGTTTTCTTACAAAAATTACTCATTTATTTCTTAATTTAAATTAAATATAAATACAGCGTAAGAAAATGAGAACGTATAAAAATGGAGAGATGAGTGCACAACTGACCGTGTTCTGATACCATCAGGGGCTCATGGATCTCGAGGTCCTATCACATAAGATCCTTGTGGTCATCCGAAGATCACTCGCACGATCAGTTCATAAAGTTGCTGGTTCACAGAGATGACTACAAAGGGGCTGAACTTTTTGGGAAAACACAGTTTTGGCATGCGTTCGTCCACATCCTCTCTGTCCACTAATCTAGCCAGGGTGGTTTATCGATGCAGCGCTATTGCAGTGAGGGGTTGGTAGAGCGTCCTTAAATCCTACGGCCGGTGTTTCTATAAGCTATCTACGGGTGATTATGCCTCTGGACAGGATTGGTTTAATGATGGTAACTATATTCGTGGCCCAGTCCACTGCTGAAGCTGGTGTAGCCTCCTCCGTGTCCGTATGAAATAGCGACGGGAACCTTAACTGGAACTGGCACGGGCCTCTCAATGGCAATTGGGATGTGTTTTTCTACGGTAACTGGTACTGGTCGGTCGATAGGCACCTTCACAGGCACTGCAACAGGCCTTTCCACCGGGTATGGGATGTGCTTTTCAACGGGGTATGGTGCTGGGATAGGTACTTTAACTGGGTATGGGACTGGTTTTTCTACTGTAACGGGATATGGACGATCCACTGGCACTTTCACAGGGACCTGAACGGCTTTCTCAACAATGTAGGGCACTGGTTTTTCGACAGCGACGGGATATGGTGCAGGGACATGAACTGGATATGGTCTATCTACGGGAACATGTACTGGCACTGGTACTCGCTTTTCCACTGGGTATGGCTGTGGTACGGGAACCTTTACTTCGACAGGAACTGGGTATGGTTTTTCAACAGGGTAAGGCTGTGGAACTGGAACCTTTACGGGCACTGCGATATGCTTTTCAACTGGATAAGGTTGTGGTACGAGAACCTTAACTGGATATGGGCGGTCAACTGGCACATGTACAGGATACGGGACCTTTTTCTCGACTGGATACGGTTGTGGAATATGAACGGGTACCTTTACGACTTCCTTGACTGGATATGGGACGTGTTTAATGACTTCATAGGGTTGAGGTACTGGCACTTTAACTGGATATGGTACTGGTTTCTCAACTGGAACTGCAACTGGCCTATCTACTGCATACGGGACGGGTACTCCTTTAACTAATGTAACGGTTTTAGTAACGTCTGTATGCCCTCCAAGAAATAATTGTCCGGCACCATATCCCAGACCTCCTTGGTATACTTGTCCCAGACCTCCATGGTATACACCATGACCACTACCAATATATCCAACATCTAATCCGTTTATCCCATACCCGTAGCCTAAATTGAGAAGACCACGTTTATCGAGCTTCTTTTCTAGGGGAACAGCCTTCTTCTTCTCACTGGATTCAGCTAGCGCCGACACCAGGAGAATTATTGAGATGCACAGCTGCAAATAGCAAAATAACGAAAATATGTTTGATTTGCGAATTTTACTCAAAATTCGAAAATTATTCAGAAAATTTCACTGTTTTCCTTGAACGGAGCAGTCCGAGAAAGTGATTAACATGCTTCAGCCCACTGTCCAGAGCGTAAAATTTCACTCTTTGCACTGATTCTGCAAAACTGTCACGTCCCACGCAGGCATTTATTTAGCAACCACCGGACATTGTTTTGAAAGCAAAAACAAAAGCGACACCGCGATGGTGTCCTCAGAAATGCACAAATCGCAGAGAAAGAACTTTATCACTTGGACTGATGGGCTTCTAGCATGAAAGATCACTTCCTTGGGCAGGCACTAGCACGATACTCACAACTGTTTTCATTGTAAATCCTTTTCGTGGAGGAGGAGAGGATGTGGTGATTATTCCTTTGTGCCAAGACGTCAAGCCCAGTGAATGATCCTGTGATCCTCAGCAAACAAAAAATTCCTTCGGAGGATAAGAACCGCTGCGATTCCGAACCTTTGACTGGATGCTGAGTGTGGTCAGTTACTTGCTTTTATACTCTCTTTGCTGATAGCCCGGGAAGTGTTTGCGGGGCATAAGTTGAAGCGATCGCAGGTAAGCTGCACGCCGACGATGGTCTCCTAAAGACACAAATTTTAAAAATGAAAAAAAGTGGTCGTGATATTATACATACTAGCAAATGGCTCTGAGGCCCCCGCCACCCTGCTCTGCTGCGCACACCTCCAGATACGGCTCTAGTTATAGCATACAAATAAGTTCACTTTCATTTGGAGTTCCCAAGAAGTATTAAAGAAGGTTGACGGAATGGCTGAGTGCGCTCTTTGGTGGCAGCAGAATGGGGAGCCCCGCACTGTAGGTCTTCACTGCTCGTTGAGGTCTTTTCCACGCGATGACGACAGGTTTTAACTCATACTTACGATCGCGACCGACTTGTTACCAATAAACAAACAACAGTGGCAATAAACGGGGTAGGAAGCCTAACATTAGATGGAAATGTGCTGTTTACTGAGGATGCTGAGACAATTGCACGCTCGACCGGGGGACTCGGGGGGAATGGATTTTATTGGACTAGGATTACATCGCATGTAATTATTGCAAGAAATTGTCACATACTTAGCTAACGAAAGATAAAAAATGTGTCGAAGATCGCCATTAGTTCAATATGATTATTGGTAGGGGAGCCCGATATCGCAATTTTTCTGATTGCTGTGTGTGCGACAATCTAGAAGTGATAAAAAATGCAGCAATAAACGAATGGAGCTCCGATTAGAGGCTGCCATTTGGTTTTCTGAAATTTTACTGATCTTTTTCTAGTTTGAGGTTAAACTGTTGCGTTTTTTTTTGTTACACTTTTAGTGGGTTTTCAGAATTGTCCACCGTTTTGATGGGTACATTTAAGTGGTGATGACCTCGTCCAGTTGAAAATTGGCCAAAAATTAAGTTAAATTTCCAGAAAAGAAAAGTTTTTCGAAGAATTTTCAGTTGATATCAAGTTTTCGATTTTTTTTTCTTCCTAAAAATTGAATCTGATCCTGATTTAGGAGTAATTTTTAGTGCTTTGACTGTGAATTTGTGTCAGTTTTTGTTGCGAAAAATTTATGTGTTTTGATCAGAAAAAGCCATTGATATATTGTCAGTGCGGTATAATGCTCACTTTGCTTACAAAATTTTAAACTATTTTTTTTCTGTGCGTACAGAGTTCTGAATGGTCTGATGGGTTTTTCTGAATCCTTTTTTTTAAATTTTCTCAGGAGTGTGTGTTTTTGTTCTTTAGGAATAGTTTAATAATTTTCGTAATCTTTTCCATATTTGTGGTGTAATAGCGAAGTGTACTCTTTATTTTGTAATAGTCTATTTATGCTGTTGTGTAAATTTCGATGTCTTGTCCAAAATAAACCTTCCGACCCTTTCGGACTCTTCATAGGTATTTAAATTATAAAGCTAAAGATCTTGGTGGTTGCTATCAGTCAGATCTTCTGCGTCTTTAAATATCTCAATGTATTATACATATGTAATTAAGTCAAACATCATATTTTTAAAGAATACGATCATATGTTCTTGATTTCGGACTATCATTTGCTTCATAGCAGTAGAATTCGGAGTGTCGATGCCAAGTAGCAATAGGTCCATGAAGGTTTGCCTGATAAAAGTGGTTTAATTTAAAGTGAGAAGAGATTCTTTAACTACGGTATAATTACATATATTTTGGAGGCAGATTTGAATTGATTTTTTAAACCGCATAAAAAAATACTGCCCAAAAAATTTACATTCACTCTGCATACTCAATGTTAGGGCTGGCTGCTTTACCTTGATAGTCAGTCTTGATCCATGTCATATTTTTTACTTGTTTGGTGAAGCCAGTGTTCCGGGGATACCTTATAAGACCATGCACGACCTTGGCTATAATCAAAATGGGAATAGATGAGAAGAGGGACTAGAAGGTCCAGTGAAGACGTCGATGCATATGTTGCTTAAATAACTGTGACTTTTAGTTGACAGAGAATCCAAAAGATGATATTCATTCGTACAGTTTTGCTTAAGAAAGATTTTCGAAATTTTATTGTTCTGTTAAATTTAAATTTTTTTTGGAGTTTGTTCAATGCAACATGTCCTGTTCTTGTTTTAATATGTCCCGTATAAGAGCTCTAGGTGACGACAACATCCGCATATGCTTTGCTAATAGAATAACGAATTTAGGTATTCAATGTAAATTTTAAGTGTTGTGACCATATAAACTTTTTGCATCAAAGACCATCGTTTTTTCTTCATTTGATGTTTCAGGGACTGCATATCATTCGGAGCATCTTTCTGCCTATTTCTTGAAGTACAGAGAACTGCAGTATCTTTTTCTTTCATTTAATTTTTACATTCCACTTTAACATTTTTATTTTTTTATTCTTTTTTTCTTTATTATTTTCGTATTCGCTAGTAAAAATAGATATAAATTATAACCGTAAATCTTCATATGCCTTTTTCATATGTTGATCACATTGTGGATTTCAAACCACTTTTATTGCCAACAAAAAACTCTGATCATTGATAAACCTTCGTAGCCTGATGAACTAATGATCCAGAACAATGATATTCTATTATTTTAGATTGTCTATTATTTTAGGTTGCGACCATCTTTGTATGGAGGCAATGTAAATTAAAAAAAATGTTTTGTAGAGTTCTGAATTTTTTCAATGGCCATCGAAATCTGATTTCTTTAGTTTTTATATTAATTTGAGTCCTTTATATTGTAGGCAAAGACTTCTCTCTCTTTCTCTTGTTTGTACGCATATTGTTTGTAAAATACGTTCTCTAAGTTTATTGCAGTCATATACAGTCTAGAAGACGGTAAGTCTATCGCTGAGATTGACTCTTCAGGAAATTATGAAGTAATCGAATACTCCCTTCTGTTGAAATATACCATATAGCACATCCTAACCATCCAGTACATTAACTCCTGTTGCATTCTCTGTTTAGCAAAAGTCTCATCAAAAACCAACAAAACTGTTATGGTATTCAATAATATCCGGCTCGAAGGACCAAAAATAATGTCTTTCACAATTTCAAGTAACATTCCTACGGACACATATTTCTTTTGATTAGGCAACTATTGTATGGAATAACCCTTAATAATTGATTAATTTTCAGTTTTTTTTTTTTGGGTTGGGTGATACTTTTCCTGAGCAGAGAATGTAATAAGGATCAATGTACTTGTTGAGTTGGAATCAAGTACCCATTGTGGATCGAAACGCTTCTCGTATTCAAACTTTTTTTGCTTTAAACAAGACGGTGCACCGCTATTTGTTTTTTTTAAGTTTTGGAATAGTTTCATGCTTATTTCTCTCTTTTTTTATTTCAGT
The DNA here is from genome assembly GCA_006980735.1 of Dasypogon diadema. Lineage (NCBI taxonomy): Eukaryota > Metazoa > Arthropoda > Insecta > Diptera > Asilidae > Dasypogon > Dasypogon diadema. The sequence goes on from QYTT01094467.1 coordinate 78,936, forward strand.
GGAGCAGTGTATTTCAGCCTCCACCATTTCGAGTGCCTTTTATAAATTTTAGTGTAATCGGGTTTGTAAATTAGCATAATTTAGACCTACCTTTAGTTTATCTTTTTTGAGTTAAAACCTTCCGTATAAGTTTCGAATCTAGGTTTCAGTTCTTTAGAGGATTGTCAAGATTTAAACATGACGAACGTAACAAAAAGAAGCAGTTTTCTGGCACTTGCTCGATGTTATAGAAATAATGGCTTGTGAGATATGATCTCTCTTCTTTTCAGATGACTTACAATATTTGATTTTTATTTAAACTGATCGCCATTTAACTAGGTATCTCATAGTTTTTGTGAAATTGTACAAGTCGATATTTTCTATTATATCTTTTTATTTTGTCCTGTTACGATAAAGATCATTTATCCATGATTTACAATAAACATCAATAGAATTCAGTTCATACGCACTCAACTCTATGATTCCCGTTAATATTTACGTCAAGCCACCTTATTGTTGTTTGAGGATCAGTCTGGTATAGAGGAATGCCAAACAAAGTTTCAGTTGCTTCCAAAGATGGACTCTCCAGATTCAACAAAACTCTAAGACCGATGTTATATATAGAAAACTTTTCAAGCTCTTGGTATGTACGTAATTTACGCCAATATAAAAGGGACATTAAATCAACAATTTTATTAACTTCCCATTCGGAAGTTATTGTAATGAGTCTGATTTTTCGAATTTAAAATCTCGACATATCTCCACGTTTTGAGGTTTTTAGAGTCCGAATCTATCATTTTTAGAGAAATATCTGTGTGTGCGTGTATGCGTACGTGTGTATGTTCGTGAAATTATTCGGGTCTCTAATATCTCGAGAACAAAAGAAGATATGGACTCCGGACCAATCCGTATTAACCATGCGAACGTACAAATTTTTTGAGCGTTACGAAAAATTGATTTTGAATGGAATCGTGGGAGAAACTGTTGTTTATTAACCAGGAACTAAATTTCTTTCATAAATTGCTAGTGAAGATGAATATCCTTGTTGTTTAAGGTTTACTTCCATTTTGTCTCAGACACTACCTTTATACCAAATATCAAGTTTCTAGGGCTAAGAGGAGTATCTGAGATTATTAATGATCGGTCAGTATGTAAGTCAGTGTCAAAATAACGAAATTTAGATTTCAAATATTTTATGAACTAGAAAAGATAGAAACATAGAAACTGGAGGTTTAGTTCCATTTGCAAAGTTTTCTAGACAAAAGGAAATTTCAGATTTTTGAAAGTATCTCAGTATATCCTGAGTTGCTTCCAGAAAAGTGTGCTACGGCTGTGCATCATCGATTTGGTGGGGGCTCATCAGAACGTTAGATATGGAGTATGTTATGATTTAAATTATGTCTTGAAGAATTAAAACTACTTTGTAGATAATTTTTGGTCCCGAAATGTCTAGAAACAGTTTTAAATGCAGAATTGATTTACTAGAGCTCAATGCTTTTCTTTGGAGTTCCATCTTAAGTCTGTTGTTTTCTGTGGGCAATCTTTATTAGAATGAACCCTTTTCCCAGTTTTTTTCTGTGTGTCCAAATGGACACAGAACTTAGAATTCGCCACTTTGAGGTAAGAACCTATAGCAAGAATTCTCAGCTTGAATGATTTTGAATGGTCTTAAACCTTTCTTTAGGAGGCTATTCGATATTAAAAATAGTTGGTAGACGAGTTTAATTATTGCGATGATGCTCCGAAAAACACACGTGTCGTCTAAAGTAGAGGATCTTTGTATTCCTTTTCACTATGATCTGTTCAACTGGCATCTCAGCCGATTTGATGATAATAAAAGTTCTCCTAGAAAATGTCCTTTTCTGTGGGTAATGCACAATTAGCGTGAGAATTCTGGTGGTAGATGACACCGCTATTGCAGTACCACTTACTGAGTCTTAGATATGTTTGCGTCTTGGCTGAAATGCATGTTATTCATTTATAAACACATTCAAAAGCAATGGACCAAAAAGCGTTCCTTGAAAAATACGTCAATTAAGGTATATGGAGAAATGAATTATAATAAACGCTATAATACAAAATAGGAGCAGTTTCAGTATAGGTTCAATTGTAGCAGATGATTTATTTGTGTATCAGTGGCTGAGTTAATTTTATTAACGAGAATTATACTTGTGATGACTCTGAGATGTTGCGGAGGAAAATTTTATTACAAAAATTGTGGATTACTTGCAACATTTGTCACGTTATAATTCCCAATCTCCTCTTTCTTCCAAAAAAATGTGGAATATTTATTTAAAAGCTATAGTTTCTAAGGTCATTCTACAAAATAGTTAATCTCCATGCTGCATAAGATCTCATATCGTCCGTTAAAAGAAAAACACAACAATCATAAACCACACCCTGAGAACCAATCGAGATTCTTAAGGGAACATAACTCGATCGTGTGTGTCGCCGTAAACTTTTAGTATTCGATTTGTTGCAGGTGAATGTAAAGGTCAGCACCGTGAAAAAAATAGCACACAAAGCCACACGTGACGAATGGAATTAACTGCGCCATAATAAGAAGTGATTAATTCATTGAATTAATTTTCGCGAGAGGCATTACTTGTTTGCCGTTAATATATACCACCTTCCAGAAGGGTACCCACTATAATACCGCTTTACTCTAAATACCAGTAGAGAACTTTCTTCTGTTCCTTGATTACGCAAGATGATCTAAAAATGTTTATTTTTTTCTGTAGATGCTATTAGCGGTGAAAAATATTTATCGGATAATTGGTGTGATTACCTCAGCTTAACTTGTAGCGATCTAATTACAGTTAACAAGTATGTCATAGCGATTTACTTCCTTGACCAGTTTTGAGTGCGGAGAAAAGGAAAAGTGCTCGCGAAGCAACAAGTTAACATTTTTGTACCAGAATTACGATTACCGAGTGTCCACTTTAAATTCTTTTATAAAGACAGGCGGTATTCCTCGGTAGTCTATGGGTGCTTCTGGAGCTCTAACGAGATGGCTACTTGGGTAAAAGCCTAACGCAATGCCGGAAAAAGTGCACAGACCAGACTTGCTAATGGCAAGTTTCTTGTTTCCCTGAATTGTCTTACGTCTTACCGGAGTCTTGCACGTTGTAAAACAAATCGGTGGCGATCAGGAGGCGACAGTTTCATTATGTCATGGTCTGTTGGCATTGTATGACGTGACTGGTTGGCTAGTAGGGCACCGGTACAGGAACATATGAAAGGGGAACACGGAGAACTCATATGTCGGTGAGGGCGGAGTAACATAACCGGCGAACTGCACGCCGATTGCGAAATTAACATAATTAGGCATGAGGAATAAGTCAGGCGAACACTGAGACCACATTTACCATAGTTTTGCAGCATTATCGTGTAGTTGGCTCGACAAGGATGTGAACAAGAAAAGGGGTATGTGGTTGCCGGCGTAGAGCTCCGGGTGAGTTCTAAGCTCTGCAAATCTATAATAGTCCACCGAAAGGGAAAGTACCTAGTCTAGTGATGCATGTAACTCGAAACTCGAGACGAAGGAAGTGATCGAGATGCAACTTAATGAACTGTTGATGGTTTTTATCAGCCGAGAGACTTATTGTCGTTGCTCAACTACCCACGTTATCTGAGATGATATTATGTAAGACGAGGAAGTCATTCTCTGTTGACGCATGTCAGCCTGACAGAACGGACTGCTTTAGGCGAAAGTTAATTACAATTGGTCAATAGGTTGTCACCGATTTCTTCAGATTATCCAGATCGGGTTTCAAATTTATGGCATAGTTGCTTTGAACAGCACAGAACTTATTGTTTTTTCAGGAACTAATTGAAGGACATAAATTAGGTGCAAGCTAATAAAATGTGTTTGCAGAAACAGGTTCGTCGCTTAAGTCTTTTGCTATAAAGGGCATCGATTTTAATATATTTGTGTGTGTTTCTGGAACAGTTGTATTTATTGTATCAAAATATATTGTTTTTCGTCTATAGTTATTCAAATTGAAGGAAAAGTTATTTTTTTGTGGAACTTTTGTTGAAAATCCAACCTGTGATAAATAGTCCACAGGCAAATGAACCAAAAGCTAGAATCGCGTACTTGAAGAATTCTCCTTTGATATTTTCGATGAATTAAAAATATCTTCTAGAACTGCGGGGATTCCTTATTCTTCTTCCTGTAAAAAAAAAAATTGCCCAACCCCATGTTGTGATGCTGTTTCGTTAACATGATTGTTATGCAAAAAGTCTTTGCACGCTTCACAATTTGCAGTATCGCAGAAAGCACTTAATGAAGTCCGGTTACGGTGCTTCGAACACAAGATCAAACCGATGAAAGGAAAAGTTATGTACTTGATCTTCAGATCTCGGTTAGCTTCTAATTCGGTACGATTATACTATAATCGATTTGTTGATGTGAAAAAACATGTGCTTATCCGGTTCTTGGGTTTGCGCAGATTTTTCGTTGCCACAAATAGTTCTGGGTAATTAGGTACAATTAGAATTGCAGGTACGACTTAACCTGTAAGATGATGGTATTCACTTGATTGGAGGTATTAGCAGTGGCCAGTGGCAATCATCTCTAATTGTTTACGCGCACACCTCTAAAATAGATTTTATTGGCCGGAGAAGAAAGTGGCCACCTTGAATTGATCAGCCTTGAGTGGTCGCAATTAATCCGTAGATTCAGGAAAATCCTAAGTCACTCTAGGGGGTTTTATCATCTGATTTTTAGTAAAGCGCAACTACAACATTGTCGTGCACAAAAATTTTTTTCTTCCAGATACACAAGGAAAAATGTTTATACTCTGAGATACCTTGGAGATATCATGGTCAGTGCTGTGTGGACGTATCGAAGCAGAAAAAGAATGCGGCAGCACGTTCACTTCAGTCACATGAATTAACTTAATTCAAAATTTTACCCACCGATAAAATGTGTAAGTTACCCCATAAAACGGGTAAGCATTTCGGTTCTAATGAATCTTGGGCGACTTTTATTACTTTATCCAGGGAGAATTTATGGTGATTAATTCCATTATTTCTGTATGTTGCTTGTGTATCATTTTGTGGCATTAATTGTTGAGTAGAAGTTTGGAATTTATTACTTCATTGCGGTTATTGAAACCAAAATCAATTTGCACAGATCAAGAGAGCTACGCACGGTGCATATGATGGATGGATGTTTTCCTCTCAATTTGGGTTATGTGCGTGAACTAATTGCAATAATAGCCGCAATCCTAAATGATTGCTTAAACTCTTAATTAATTTTTGAAATATCTGGTGTAGGAATTTTTGCAATTGTAATATAATTCCTTTTATTGCGATTTTAGCCATCTAAAAAATGCTCCACTTTGATTTCACATATAACAAGGCTATTTTCATTGAATTTTATTAATAAATTTCGAAGCAGCTTACAACATAATTGGGAAGTTGTAGAAATTGGAAAACTTAAAGCACATTTAAAGAGCAAAAGCTGTATTTATTCATGGACAATCCAAATCTTCACAATTGTAGCACAGTTGTAATTTTTAAATTATTTGTTAACTGCAACCTAAAACTGAGTCAAAAGTCTGATCGCTGTTGAAATTGACTGCTATAATGGTAGAAGTAAAGAAAAAATAGAAAAGTGTTATGATTATGCTTAAGTAACAGCACGGAAACAGCTTGTATCGTAAATCATAGAACGTATAGTAGAAAATTCTTTATCTTTATGAGTGCAAGAACAAACTACTCAAACGGAAAGCTCTTCAAGCAGTGACGATAAACTCCTCTGTAATACAAATTCAATTGAATCTTCTTCCAGTTCTGAATTTATAAGGAATTTTTTAGGTTTAGGTATGTAAAATTAGAAAATCAGTTGAAGAACAGAAACCTGAATACTACCAGGGCATATTTCGAAATACTGCCAAAACTCTCAGAGTTCAATGAAGTATTTTGAATGGCTTGCTTTGATAGAATGGTAAATCTAATTCAATTAAATCAATCAAATAGATATCTTTATGAAATTCATTTTAGAAATTCCAAGCCTAATCCTGCCTGCTTTGTCGAAAATCTATGAAAATGCTATTGTTAAGCTAATGACGAGATTCCTGGATAAATATAACTTCTTTTCTGACTTCTAGTTCGGCTTTCGACAAAGCAGAAGCACTGATGAAGCTCTTTTGAATTTCACTGTTGGTATGAATTTAGGTAGAGGAAATTTCGTTGCTGCACTATTTATTAATCCAGCAAAAGTTTTTGATTTAGTTGATTGTGAAGTTCTTTATACAGAAAACTTGAAGCCATTTGTTGCAGAGGGTGCATCCTAGATTAGTTACACTTTTACCTGAATAGAAAAAACAGAATGTGATGGTTTATTTAGTGATATTGAAATTGTACCTAGTGCAGGTGTTCCTCAAGGTTCTGTGCTTGGACCGTTTTTTGTTTCTTGTGTATATTAACTCCTTTCTTAAGTTCTCTTTTCGAGGCAAAACAGTTGGCACTGCGGATGATGTAAGCAGTAAGTTTATGGGGGTTCGGCGCAACTCTCACTGCCAAAACTCCTCCAAAAAGTTTTACCACCAAAGACTCACCACCAAAGCTTTATCACCAAAGCTTCACCATTAAAGCTTCATCAAAAAAACTTCATACCGAGGCTTTACTTTTAAACTTGTCTCCCAAAAGTTTCTGTTTCGACTTTTTAATCCGCCGTATAACCTGCTAACACCACCAGGGTAAGATCAACATTAAAAAGGCTAACAGCGGTGTCGAAGTCAGTAATCGATGTCGGTAAAAATATCTGTACGTCATCTGCATAGAGTTTTAAAGAATAATATCTCGACACTTGAACTAGATCATTGATGTACATACAGAACAATAGGGGTACCAGAATTGAACCTTGCGGAACTCCAAATTTCAAAGGCTTACTACTAGATAGTCTATCGCATGAATATACCTTCTGAGATCTACCAGATAAATAGGAATATATATATATACTTAACCGCAGAAATAGAGAACCCGAAGTGGTGTCTTAGCTTTTGGCATAAAACGTCTATATCCACACTATCAAAGGCTGTAATGGATCAAGAAACTGTGAAAATGTGGAGATGTGTTGATAGATCACCTTGGATTTCGTTCCACCAATAGCAAAGTTATACACCGTAAAATTATGGCTGGTCAGTTTGGTCTTGTAGTACATAGCACTAGCATTGATTACAGGGCAAATCTTTTACAGTCTGCACATCTATTACTAATGTACAGTTTTAGTCTTTCAACACTTTAGCTTTGTCTATTTCATTTTCTTTTCCAGCTCTATCCTTCCTTTCTACAAGATGTATATCTCCTTGTTCAGTAAGATTTTTAGTCTCGTAGGAACAAAACACATTACACCTATCTTTTTTTGGGTATATAGAAATATTGGGTATATAGAAATATTCATTTGTGTTTGAAATGTTGATAATTGCGGTAGAGGTCCGCTTTTGAGCGAAATGTGTGTTCCCATAATAATGGGAGCTCAATTTACGCAAACCCTCAAACCAATCTTTTAGAGAGGTTCTCTTT